>BDUI01002184.1:24176-40237 GCA_002335545.1 Apodemus speciosus | reverse complement strand
TGGCAATCTGGGTTAAACAGGAAATAGTTTTGTTCCCCTGAAAAACAGAGTATGTATGACAGACTGGGGCAGAAGCATCTCTTCCTCATTGATAATATGAAACTAATCAAAAAGCATGGTTTTGAAATGGGAAGGTGATCGGGTTATGATGGGTTTTAGTCCATTTATGCTCTGCAGATATTATCCACAAAATAATGACATGGGGTAAGACAGGGCTATATAATAAGGGTAAGGGGGTAGAGAACTTTGACCTACAAGAAAAGATAAGTTCCAGTGTGATTATGAAGGACTGCATAAAGACCTTAACCTTGATTGATTTCATAACACTTTGAACATCAATCGGAGCATCAAGCAGTCTCCTTCTGAGAATTTTTTTTGGGGGGGGGGGGGAGGTTGGCCTGAATTAAGTTCTTTCCCCAGATTTTAAACTATAGCTCAGAATTAAGATTCTTTTCAAGGAAATAAAATCAGAGAGACTTTGCTATGTCATGCCTGGTATTGTTCATGGGACCCTATGGAAAGAGCTGTCTGTGGCCAGGAATTGTGAGGTCTCTGCTATAGAACAGCTGAAACAAACACCTGTCATGTAACCTTGGGCCTGACACGTCATTTCTGTGAGACCATTAGGAGCGAGACTGAAAAGGCCACCATCCTTCCTGGTCCTCTGTCTGGTTGGCATAGAGATATCTTCAATAGACATATCCAGCTGCCTGATCCAACGGGAGTTGCCTCAGTTGTAGAGAGCCACTTGTCTTCTCGAAGGCCCACTTCTAAAACTTGGGGACCCACTTCTAAAACTGGGGGAACGTATAAAGCCTGGCCATTTGGATCCAACACAGGACGGCCTTGAAAGCCTAACGAAGTTCCAAAGAGGTGCTGGGCTCGGTAGTGTTGGCCAGCTTGCTATGTGTCGCATCTTTATCTGTAGAGCCCTGCTTCTGCTTGACCTACAGGCCAAGCTCCCTGCAATGAGCTTCCTAATCTCCATGCTGGAGTCTATTCCCTGATGACCCAAGTAAAATTATCCTGAGCAAATGAAAGGTGACCCAACAGCTATTTGACATGAAGAAGACCAGCAGTTGCTGTAGTTACTCACAACTCTTGGGTCCCTCCCATCTCTTCCTCTCACAGGCAGCCTCTCCCCTTTGTATGTTAGGTACACTTCGCTCTTTCCTCCCTGTTTGTTTCAGGGGGCTTTTCTCTTTGGAAAGGTGTTGGCAGGCTTCCAGGGGAGAAGATCTCAGTTTACTGAGATGCAGAGGATCACTGTCACACAAACCCAAGAAATCACACACTATTGATAGCTGAACAAAGGAAAGTTTAATGTTTATCCTTTTCTTTGAAACAGAATCCCTTGTGTATTCTAGTAACTAAAGGAGACTAATTGTTTCAAAGGAAAACGAAAAGCATAGCAACTGCTAAAGAGTTCCTGCTCTGTTTGTTTGTTTGTTTGTTTTTCCTCTCTCCTTTCTCCCCTAGAAAATGTTTCAAAGCTCAGAATTGGGAGGCTGTTGCAAAAGAGAGGGTGTCATCCTGAGAAAAATTTGTTTGACCATCGAAACAGAAAACAGCCTCTGCCCCATTCCCTGCCCCACCCTAGGAAGGGGATGCGGGGTGTGGGGACCCATAGCCACCAAAGGGGGTTATCATTAAAGGTAGGAGATACTTAGGGAAGGTGAAGTAGGAAAGTCAAGTTTGGGGAGTCCAGACAGATCCCAATTCAAATCCCCACGTAGGGATTGTTTGATCCTATGACTCCCTGTAAAGCGACCTTTGCTTCCATTCATCGGGGCAGCAGGTGAGAGATGATGTATGGCCCACATCCATGAGAAGTAGTCACTAATGCGGCTCTCCCTTCTGTCGTTATCAAGGCACAGATTCTGGAATTTGGACTAGCCGTGCATGAGAAGTTTGTACCTCAGGATATGAGACCCCTTCACAAAAAACTGGTGGACCAGTTCTTTGTGATGAAATCGAGCTTCGGGATACAGGTGTGTGCTAAGGGCCATCTTACCACGGCCACTGCTGTTTGGGAGTCTCTGGATGAAGTATCCAATAGCGACATCTTTTGGTTCTTCTGCCACACTGCAGCATTTGCCAGGGAGCTTCTAATATTACAGTTGCATTCCTACTGTTTCCCACCCTTTATGAAAACAAAGGTCTGTGTCAGAAGGCTCAATAACACTGCCATTTGCAATTGGTCCCCAGGTAGATTCCATGATGTTGATTGAGGGCGTATGTTTAGTAGGCTGAAGCACCTCATAGATCAGTTGCTCCAATCAAACATGTCCTTTACCTCCTCTTCAGGAGTTCCCTGCTTGTATCCAGGCCAGCCCTGTCCATTTTCCAAATGGAAGCCCTCGTGTGTGTAGAAACTCAGCCCCTGCTTCCATGAGTCCAGATGGTACCAGGGTAATCCCTAGACGCAGGTAAGTCATATTCTGAATTACCTTACAATTTGCCAGCCCCGCAAGATGATCTGGAATGGTTCTCTCATCCTTTATGGTATAATTTGTCAAATTCTCTATTTCTTAATGAAATAATTAAGCCATGAGA
Organism: Apodemus speciosus; assembly: GCA_002335545.1. Taxonomy (NCBI): domain Eukaryota; kingdom Metazoa; phylum Chordata; class Mammalia; order Rodentia; family Muridae; genus Apodemus; species Apodemus speciosus. The sequence goes on along the minus strand of BDUI01002184.1, from coordinate 37,681 downwards.
CAGCTGCAGACATCTGCCCCTGGTAAAACAGCGACAGCATGAGAAATAAATAAACTCAAACATTCGATTATATGGAGGCAAACAGGAGAAAACAAAATGGGATGTGTCTTTTTTCCCTTCGGTTTTATGCCGTGCCAGCGTGTGATAAAATACAGTTCCAAGATTGAGTTAACAACCGTCTTTTTTTTTTTTCCCTCCCCTGAAACAGCCCATTAAGTTACCCAGCTGTCAACCGGTATTCCTCGTCCTCGCTGTCCTCACAGGCCTCTGCTGAAGTAAGCAATATTACAGGGCAGTCAGAAAGCTCTGATGAAGTCTTTAACATGCAGGTACTTCATTAGCTTTTTGTCTGCTTATGTTTATTTCCGTTTCTGTCTGCATCCTGAGAGTGTCTKTCCATTCTGCTGGGCTCATGAACAGACCTTCAAGCAAGATCTTGACCTAAGGACCGACCTCTTAAAAACTCTCAGTATTACGTGGTTGGCCTTTGGAATCCACAAAGATGGTTCTCTCCAAAATGCCTATCACTTTCAGAAAATATAAGCAACCAACAAAAACCCCAGGCAAGCCGCCCAGCTTAGCTTCCAGATCGACCTTGGTAGTTCTTTGCTTTCTGGGCCCTGGATCCTTGGAGGATGTTGGCATATACTGGCTGCCTCCTGCTGTTCTCTTTATGAGTTCCCCTGGGGCTTGAGGCCCCAGTATAAAATTTGCATAGTTATATAAAAAAATGGAAGAAAGTGCATAGTTCTGAAGGTATTTTAGAACTCACGGGAGTCTTGAAGCATTTTATTTTATGGYAGTAAAATAAACCTAGCACTGTCTTTGTAAACAGCCGCAATGTGACTCCCAGTGTATGCTTTGACCAGAGGTTTGAAGCTAAGGAGAAGGCAGATTGTGTGCCTTTTAGAAACACTTACCAGGGCCAGCTAGATGGCTTAGTGGGTAAGGCACTTGCCRCCAAGCATAATGACACACACAGCTGAAGGAGAGAACCAACTCAAGTTCTCTGCAGGCTGTCCTCTGAGCGCCACAAGCATGCCAGGCACACACGTGCTCGCAATCAACCAAAAAATGAAAATCAGAAACACTTCCCTATCTATGTCCCCAAAACTGAAGTATTTCTCTTTATAGTACAGGGAGGGAGGTCTACTGATGGGGTCAGGGACTAGASCTGAAACTGATCATGTATGTTCCTTCCGTCAGCAGTAGCGGAAATCTCAGGCCTGATTAATCCAGGCGWTCTTCATTGTTGGTCTGAATCCATGAGACTCTGCTCTGTTTCTCAGTGGCCTTTGGGGTTTTCAGTTTTCTTTTTTGCTAATTTGAAAATGAAATGAATGTTGGTGTCTTGCTTCAAATATCACGAACCGAAGCTTCTAACCACGTATGACAGAAGTTCCCTGTGTTTTCAGCCCAGCCCGTCTACCTCAAGTCTGAGTTCCACTCACTCCGCTTCACCTAATGTGACCAGTTCTGCTCCGTCGAGTGCCAGAGGTCAGTGCCGTGTTGGGGATGCCCTGTCCGGGGCCCTAAGGACTGTGGCTTCAGTGGCCCATACTGTAGGCGCCTGCCACAGCACTCTGGTTTTCGCTAAGGCCCCACTGGCGAGCTCACTGATAATTTCTGTTTCTCTTCCCAGCTTCACCTTTGTTGTCTGACAAACACAAACATTCCAGAGAAAACTCTTGCCTGTCCCCAAGAGATAGACCGTGCAGTGCCATTTACCCAACACCTGTGGAGCCTTCGCAGGTACTCCTGTGGGTGAATCAGAAGCTAGAAAATGGGAGAGTGTGGGATTGTGTGTGAATCTCTTAAGAGTCACACAGTACCTGCCAAAAGCAACCATTGACAAGGCCAGTTGGAAGAAGACTCTGTCTGTCCACCTCCAGTCTCTGCCCATTGTTTGGAGTGCCATCTGACTCATCCTTCTAGAGTGGTGGTTCTCAGCCTTCCTAATGCTGTGACCCTTGAATAGAGTTCATCAAGCTGTGGTGACCACCTGACTATAAAATTATTGAGTTGCTATTCCCTAACTGAATTTTGCTACTGTTATGAATCATTCATAACTGTAATTTTGCTAATTTTATGAGTCATAATGTAAATATCTGATATGCATGATATCTGATGGTACCCACAGGTTGAGCAGGATATCAGGTGGGACCCTCAATAGGACCAGGACCCACAGATTAAGAACCACTGTTCTAGAGAGATATATGGGTCACAGCCCTGACAGTGAAACTGAGAGGGAATTCCTGGTCCTTGATCTCAACCTGTTCCATTGCTGCTACAACATTCCAAGGAAAAGCCAGCGAATGAACCATCTGTGTGTGTGTCTGCATGTGTACGGAGCAGAAGTCTTGGGAGGGAGGAACAACTTAATGTCGGAGAAGACTCCTGCTTCTGCCCAGAACTTCCTGTTCGCCCATAGTCATTGAAAATAGCTACGGCTGATTCCTTTCCCCAGGAATGTAGGTGCAATCTGTTTGCCTTTGCCCATTGATCTCCCATGAACTACCAGGAAAGGGGCTGTGTCCTGCAGATGTCATAGGAACTAGGGAATGTGGTTCTACCTGTCATTCAAATCTCACTTTAAAAAACCTGAGCGAGCACAGGACCACAGGCTCAGTCCTTGGGTAATGTGTGTGCATTGGAGGGTGGGTACGAAGTTGAAGATTCGTGTTGTATCCCTGAGTTTTTCACAGTTTATTTGAGACTAATTTTAAGAGCAGAGAAAGCTACTTGTTTCTGCTCCAGCTAATTTCTCTGTTTTTCTACACCATCCTGGCAGAAGTCTGTAGCTGCGTCTGGAATTGGATGAGAGCGAGTGGGATTTGGCTTGATTGGTTTATCTTTGCTGATTGTGTGATCTTCCCGAAAGGCCCAGGATACCTCCTCTGCGCAGCACTGATGTCTTGCAGAAATGATTTCTGAGTGCGTTTGGCTGAACCAGCTAACCAATTTTATTTCCCGTTGTCACTGGCATTGCAAGGGGATTTCAGTTTGTTTCATCTGCTCTAAGAGATCATGTGCCAGCATGGGAAACTCTGAAAGGCTTCCTTGATTAGTCCCAAGTTATCTGCCTTGGGTAAAATTTGAAGCAGTATATTTGTTACCAAAATTACAATAATGTATACTGCTGTAGATTTCCACTTTTTCTTTTTTTATGAGTTAGGTAGAGCCATGTAAAATTGGTATTTTTGTAGGATAAATTATAGATTATTCATTAGCTGACTTTTGCCTATTATAGGATTTAAACCATGATAGTTTGCCTATGTAGTAGGTTTTTAAATTAATATTTCACTTTTCATTCTTATTCATGTCATACTGCCAGTCTAGCAGTATACACTTGTAAAGAACACCATACCCAGCTAATACTTACTATTAATTTTCCCTATGTTTATTATGGGTAATTATTTATTATTTACATTTAATGTGAAACACTATTTCTTATTATGTTTCTTTCAGAAAACCTAAGACTCTGATCCCCTTTTCTCTTTAAATATAGTTTAATTATTTGTTCCTAGGCTCATTATACCATATAGAAAATGTTTTGAGCAAAGAGTTTCATAAGGAGATAACCATCTCATTTTCTAAAAGGCATCATATCTCAGCGTATTATATCATAAAAATGGACTCTTCTCCCTTTCCAGAGGATGCTGTTTAATCATATTGGAGATGGGGCCTTGCCTCGCAGTGACCCCAACCTTTCTGCACCTGAGAAAGGTGGGTACCAATCGTCTAACCCTTGCAGGTCCTAGAATGTGTCAGGGTTTGTCCTGTCCTCATTTCCCCCAGTCTTCTGTGTGCCGTGTGGCAGGCAGGGCTCTAGACTGTTAATGATCAGGGTGAGTGTGATCTTTAGGCAATTAGTGGAAGATAGTTTATCATGACCATTCTCCATAAACTATTAAGATCTGAGCAAATGAGGAGCTCCTTTACGTAATGACCTTCTGATGATCCCGGGAGCCCAGGCAAAGCCCACTCTTCCTGAAGCAAAGTTGCCAATTAAGCCACTAGTTCACACAATGAAAGCAGCTGCTCTCCACAGATTGATTCCACAGACCCCATCCATTGTCTCCTTCACAAAGCTCATATTCAGCGAGCTTCACTCAGATAGGATCTTGTACAGCTAAATACCATGAAAGCATCGTAATGGAGCGGGGCCGGCCTCAAGGTCATGCACACACACAAATAAGATGCACACACCAAATGCATGTAGTGGTAAGAAGCCAATTAGTGACGCACAGACCAGGAGGAGCAGATTAAATGTCGCTTCCTCCGCTGCGGGTGCGGGGACTTGCAAAGTCACCCGTTTGCCTCTCAGGGTCAGGCCTCMAAAATAGCAGTCTCACAGGCTAATGAATCAAGACTCACTAATGAAATGTCCCAGTAAAGTGCACTTTAATTGCCCCCATTAAGAACTAGGCTGTATTGCCATTTTGGTACACTGATACATTAACATTAAAACTTCCCAAAGGGAGAAGAAAATTAGCGAGGATCTAGCCAAAATTATTTTAAAGCATGGAATTAGCTTTAATGTTGTAAGTCAAGCATTGATCTCTATCAGGAGAGAGTAGAGATGTGATATTATTTTTACCAACTTTACTAAAGAAAACCACCCAGCAAATATAAAAGTAATAGAGGGAAAAAAAAATGTTTAAAATAATCCCACCCCATTAAATCAAAGCAGTAATTTGGAGGAATAAGACATGGCAATTCTCACTGTGTCCATCAGATGGCAGTATCTGCACGGGAAGCAAGTGGGAATGCTGGTTTACTATTAGAAACTTCATTGTGGAGTGTTTCGTAACCTTGTGTGTCCTGCCCTGCTTCCTAGCAGAGCTGTCCATATTCCTACATCTTAATGTCTGGAGCAGATGGATTGCAAAGTAACAGTGATGCTATCAGCTGTCCATGTTGTTTTCTCAGGACKTATTTAGTGTAATCCCTCCATTTGGGCCTCGTCCTTTCCTGACAGCACCAGTCAGGGAGATCTTGCGGCACCCTCAGCCCTGTCCTTGGTACTTCTGCCACAGGGTTGAAATCAGAGAGCGCCCTTTGCCTGTCCACCTCCTTAGATGGCCGTTCGTTCAGACATTGCTACACATAGGCTGATGACGATATTTCCCATCCATTTTTCAGCATCTAAACACATTTGGAATTCTCAGCAGGTTGCTACTCCCTGGCATAGAGATTTGTAGTCCTATTTGACAGCTTGAGGGAAAGAGAGAGACCCGCTGTTACTCAATTAAATGTCAGCTCTGTTAGGTAACCAGATAGAGAGAGGTTTTAGTATTGGGGAAGCTTCCTGCTTGAGGTTTCTCTTTGACCACGTTCTGGATAATCCTGACGCCGTTCTCCTGAGATCTCGAGCGTTTGCGAGGCAAAGCTGGCTCTGGTGTTTTCAGCTGTGTTATTCCCTTCCAGCTGTGAATCCCACCCCTAGCAGCTGGAGCCTGGACAGTGGGAAGGAAGCCAAGAACATGTCGGACAGTGGGAAGCTTATCTCTCCCCCTGTCCCTCCAAGGCCCACACAGACTGGTGGGTATTTGAAGCGTTTGAATAATCCCTTTCATATAATAAGCATATTGAGTATTTTCAGTTGGCCTTGAATTTCTCAGAGAAAGGGAGGCCTCTGGTGTCCAAGGTAAAATTCACCTCTCGTTCGCCCCCTCCTTTCCCTGCACTCCTGCTGCACAGTCAGACAGCAGCCCGTTCTAAGAAGGCCCTCGGAAGTCTGAGCATGCCGTCTTCTCCCCGGCTCCACGTTCAGCCCCTCTTGCTTGGTGGGCAGCGCGCACTGTTCTGTGCCCTTCGCTCGCACTAATCTCTGCTAACTCAGCTGCTTTCTATAATCTTTCACGACATCAGTGTTTCGGCTGGCTCAAGAGCCAACTCTCAGCAGCTCTGAGGTGCCTCTGACGCCCTGCCTTATCTGCTGCTCCGAGAGCTGTTTCCAGCAGTGGTGTGGCTCAAAGGGCGGATGCGTGGACCCGGATCACTTGTAACTGTGGCCCACGGAGCCGGTCCTAGCGCGCGTATAGCCTCGGGGTTTCTGAGCCGGTAGATTCCGTTCCTGAAATGAGGCATTTCACCAGGCCGTTTGTGGGATTCTTCTGCTCAGTAACATCTGAGTGCTGAAAATGGTTGGGAAACTTCCAGCCTGGCCCTGGGTCCCGAGGGAAACACGGACAGACAGAAGCAGAGCTGGCTCTTTCGTGAGTTTCTTTTGGGAAAAAGGCCAGCTTTCCTTCTGAACGTACCACTTGCTTGGCGACTTGCATGCGGAGCAATTTTAAGAGGAGCCTTAACTGACAGCCTTTTCCAGTAACCAGATCTCGTCAGCACATTCCTATGTCTGCTGGTCTAAGAACTGAAGAAAATGTGGTGCTGTGTCTTTGGCAGGTTTTCCTAGAGGAGCATTCCTGCCTCACGTGCTACTTCTCATCCTTTGACTAGTTTCTGCGGGGTACATGAGATGTTTAAACAGAATGAGGGATAAATTTAATTCTATTGATCATCTGCATTAGTATATTGGTCTGATTGTGGAAATGCAGGCTCATCAGCCAGATCATTTGTATTTCATCAGTGAAAGGTGTACATTCAGACAGTCAAGTTTAATGGCGTGGTTGTGCCCCCGCCCCCCAAACATGGGAACTTGAAAGGCATTTTTAAGGGAAAATAAGATTGATAGTTCTTACAAAGGAAGAAATGTTATCAATGCTAGCTGGGCGTCTGAGACAAAAAGGAAGCTGATGGGTCTATTTTAGGCTTGTAGAAGGTACATTTCCAGAAAAATAGCTCGGAGGATGAGCACTSGGTGCCAAGCCTGCGCCATGTCTAAGACCAAGACAAGTACAACAGGAGGCCTTGACCTCTGTGACAGTAGTGGCAAGTGCAGCACCTCATCTCTATACATTCGTGATTTTCTTCCTAGTCAGACYCACAGCATGTGGAAACAGAAGTAGGAGCTGGCTTGTGTGGATGAGACCGCCCARTCCTGCAGTGTGGTCTCTTAGAGCTCAGCACAGCTAGCCAACCCTTCTCCAGAGCAGATTGGTAGCACTGCTGTCCCTTCTGTACTGATTGCTTTCGTGGCCTGTCCCGATGTCATCATCCGTGGTCAGTGTTGTGGGGCTGTGCAACTGTCTGTCTTTCTTCCTTTCAGCCTTTCTGTAGGTTTTTATGAGTTCTAAACCTCCTCAGTGTGATGGCTGGAAGAGTGGCAGGCAATCCCAGAGGAGCATTGCTCACCTTCGCCAAAATCACTGTGCGGAGGTGGGAAGAATGGCTTCCTCACCCTATCAGCTGGCTCACAGGCTGTTTCTATGCTGTGCAGTTACACTCTAGAAACAAGATCTGATCCTTAAGGACAGAGAACACATGCCGCACGGACAGGCATTAGAGAAAAAATGGGAAGCTGATCCCCCTTTGTACTGTTGTGGACGGGCTTTCTGTCTGCACTGGGAATGTTGGGAGGAGGGGTGAAAGGGAAGGTTTACTGAACATCTCTAYGGGCCTGTTCTAGGCCACGTGGGTGGGGCCTTGGTCTTCCCATCCCTGTTCAGGCCAAAGATGGAGGCACCTCCCAAGGGCTCCTGGCATTTGACACCAGGAGCGTTTTATGAGATAAAGCAGTGACTTGGGCATGAGGAAAGGATGTAAGCGCCAAGCATGACAGCACAGACACACAACCTAAGCACGTAGGCCGTGTCAGGAGACTACGGAGTCTGTGGTCATCCSCAGATTCGTGCGGAGCTCAAGACCAGCGCTGACTGCATGACGCCTTGTCAGCAGAAAAGGAGATAAAGACCATTGGAGCAGTTTGGGGCCAGACCCCTCTAGTCAAAGCATCATTGTGCTCCAGCAACTTTTCACTAATTGGCCCATGKCTTGGTGGCACTATCTTCTATGAGGAATCTATTCTAGATAGGCGTTGTGTACTTTCTCCTCCCCATATTCCTCTTCCCAAAATGCTGAGATCCTTAAACACTAACATCTGGCTGGGTCTGTGCACATAGAGGGCTTGTGCAGCTCTCTGGGTTTTCCTAACTAAAATGTTCTTTCTTCACGCACAGCTTCGCCAGCAAGACACACGACATCAGTGTCCCCCTCGCCTGCTGGACGGTCACCATTGAAGGTACAGGCCTGTCATTAGACAGGGTCCAAAGACTGGCCCTGGTTCCTTTGTCCTAACCTCGTCCTAATGAAAGGGGCCTTCATTCCCACAGACAAGACGAAGAACACATTAAGAAGGGGGGATGGGAAAGAAAACAGCCCCACCTTTCCCCTTGAAAACATTCCCCTGAATGAGGATAGGGGCTAAATATTATTCTTGATCTTCATGAGGGATTTGTATGTTTGAGGATGTTAAATAGCCTATATTTACATGCCAAGAACACAGACCACATTGTGGGTGGTTATTTTTTTTGTTTGCAATTATTCGTTTTGTCGTTTAGTAGTAGTAGTAAGAGCAGTTTAGTTCTCCAAATCATGGCAACGAGAACATAACAAACTATAGTCAACACATTTAAAGCACATTAAACACATGTGTACGCTTAGATTGAAAAACACCAGTAATCAAGGTCTACTAAATACTCTTCTGGAAGTTTTTGGACTTTATCAACTTTCTCTCTCAGTACTTTGTATTAAAGATGCTACACATTACAAACACATACTGAATTATTGAGGACATGATGGCGAAAATAGGGAAAAAAAATGAAGAACAAGCTAAGCACCTTAAAGGTCACACATTTGACATGTAAATACAGGTTATTTAACATCTCTAAACATAAAAATCCGCCATGGAGATAAAGAATAATAGCCTCTATTCACATTCCAAAGGACGGGCCACTGGGCCTTTCAGCACCCTGGAGAAGGGTAYTGCTGGGAAGGGAGGCCCCAGGAGCAAACGGGCGGCTGGAGTGACTGTTAAATGGATAGGTTGATTTAGGTTTCCACATCCTGTGTCCTTTGTGTAGATAAGATAAGCTAGCTGAGATGAAAAGACAAATTCGTCTGCACAAACACTTTGGGACAGGTTATAACCCACTGTATCTGTGCTGCTCATGATTGTCACCTATGGAAACAGAGAAACTACACCAAAAGGAGATGAGGGAGGAGGGGGGAACTCTGGAGGGGGAACCCTCAAAAAAAAGTGTGGCTTGGTTTTTCATTGCCAGAATTCCCCATGTAAATTTTTTCTGGAAGTCCAAATGATCTTCTAGTTTTGCTGTCACTCCGTATTGCAGCTGTTATCTTGATGTCCACATGACAGTGTTTGCTCTGAAAGCCACCGCTTGTCTTCATCCTGATGTGAGGAAGGCAGGCAGCGTGGTACTTCTTTCTACATGTTTGTGTCTGTAAACCTTCAAAAGCACTCGCTCCCACACACTGTGATGGAATTATCGCCTGTGTTTTTCCAATTCCATTATGCGGAGTAGAAATAAGGCAGTAAGTGTCGGAGAGATTAAACTCTAAAAGAATAAAGACAGCCGTACTGGAAAATGCTCAAGTACCTATTAAATAGCTCTAGGTAGCAAGCTGGTCTGTGCTGTCCTAAAAGGCACCTGCAGGCACCTGCATACTGGCCCAGAGGCAGTCTTGTGATGTAACATATCTTTATAAATAGGGCTTGAAGAACAGAGAGAAGGAGAAGGAAGAGGAGAGAGAGAGAGAGAGAGAGAGAGAGAGAGAGAGAGAGAGAGAGAGAGAGAGAGAATGAATCATGAGATCACGCTTTGTGCTGTAACACCCAGGTTACTTTAGAGGGCACACTACTCCCAAGTTTCAAGCTTCCCTATACTTGGAATGCACTTCAGTGTCTTATCTGATAGAATTTGGGGTGTGCCTAAACCCCCCATGCATTAGAACTGACTCTTTACAGAAGACTGAACTTACTGACGTGTCTTATACGGAATTTGAGATCTCCTTTCTGAAAAAGATGTCAGAGAATCTGGATCTCATAATTCACCATGCTTAACTGTGTGCTACTATTCAACGAAAGGAGTTGTGCCTGGCAGCACAGTTATAGCTTTTCAAACGAGAGGTTGGGGGCTGGAGAAGTAACTCAGTCAGTAAAGTGCTTGCCTTGAAAGCACAGGACCTAAGTCCAGCCACCCTGCACCCATGTGAAAAGCAGATGCATTACCCATCCACATGTGGTGGTGCGCACGACTTAGCCCGTACTGGGAATAGAGAAGGGAGGGTCCTAAGTGCTCACTGGCCAGCTCCGAGCCAGGGAGGAACCTGGTCTTAGGAAACCAAGGTGGGTAGCTCCTGGGGACAACACCCACGATTGACTTCAGACTTCCACAAATACCTGTTTACACACACACACACACACACACACACACACACACACACACACCCCACAGCGGGGCAGGCATCAAGGTAAAATTAGCCTAGAATACCAAAGTGCATACTGTAGAACATGAAAGACATTAGGTGATATGTGGAAGGGAAAAGGTCTGTTAGCACATAAGTTTAGAAAGCACTGGCTAAACAAATTTGAGGTTCTTATTTTCCTATGTTTTTATTTTAATAAACCAATAAGGCTTGAATGTACCAAAAGAACATGTTTGCAGGCAGCATTTCCCAGTAGAGCCTACTCATGGCTTCTCCTTGAGACATGGCAGGGCCAGATGGCTGTCCCAAGGTGAAGAAGGCTGGCTGAAGCGCCGCGTGGAAGGAGGGGGCCTGTGGTATGCCCAAGTATGCACTCCCCATCTGAAGGCGGCAGCCCCTGCGTGTCCCAGACCATCTCCAGAAGATGTGGGCTCCTGCTGCGGTGTCTAGGTCCTTACGAAATGCCATAAATCTGGGCTTTCTGTGGAAAGTTTCCTGTTTTCAAAACGTAGCGACTACATTGGGCTTTTTAAAAACAGCCTCACATCTCAGGCAAAAAATAAATAAATAAATCCAAATGCTGTCACTTTGCAGCTTTTGCTCCAGTGTCTAGGGGCTCCCTGACACAGGTGTGAGGATTCTCCTCCGGCAGGAAGTGTGTCCCACTGGCTTCCTCTGCCTCCCTGCCTCCTAGCTGGCAGTCAAGACCCATGGCCAAGCCACACCCCCAAAGCGCTTTATCCTAGTTAAGGCCTGACTGATGGTAGCCGAGATCCTCTTGCCGGTGACTCTCAGGACCTTTATATCCAGCAGGTGGTGAGGTGAACTGGGTAAATGGCAGATAAGTATCTGGGGGTATATTTTCAGGATTACCGATGGCAATGCTTATATTTAAATCTGATGTTTGTCTTAGCTTGGACCACCATAAGCTACCACAGGCTGGGTGGTATAGGTGATATACTTTCCCTCCTTCCTGGAGGCTAGACGGGTTGGCAGATTTGGACTGTCTATATCTCCTCCCCAGGGCTTACCTGCTCTCAGTGGGCTCCCGGGGACTTTGTTGGATTACAGATTTCCCTATAAATCCACGTTTGTCTTCATAAAGAACCAGTCAGTCGAGGACGGGTTTGGTGAAACATTTCTAACATGCGTCTCTTTTCCCGCATGACCCACCTCTGATGGGAGCAGAGCTCCGTACAGTCCTTCACCCCATCTCCGGTGGAGTACAGCTCCCCAGGACTGAGCTCAAACTCCCCAGTCTTGTCCGGCAGCTACAGCAGTGGCATCTCCTCGCTTAGCCGGTGCAGCACATCGGAAACCTCGGGCTTTGAAAACCAAGCCAACGAACAGTCGGTGCCCGTGCCCGTGCCCGTCCCAGTACCAGTCCCGGTGCCCAGCTTCAGCGGGTCGGAGGAACCTGTACGCAAGGAGAGCAAAACCCCACCCCCCTACAGTGTCTACGAGCGGACTCTGCGGCGCCCCGTCCCGCTACCTCACAGCCTCTCCATCCCTGTCACCTCTGAGCCACCTGCTCTGCCCCCCAAGCCCTTGGCTGCGCGGTCCAGCCACCTGGAGAATGGGACCCGTAGGACTGAGCCTGGCCCTAGGCCCAGGCCCCTGCCCCGAAAGGTGTCTCAGCTATAAGTCACTTTTCTATGTACCTGCGATGAATTCTTTGCCGTTTACAAGATAAGTCTGATGAGAAGACATTTAGTGTAGGCACTTTAAATATCTTACTCAGACCTTTCTTTAAATGAATGGAGTTAAATTTGCTTATTAATATAATGTTGCACAATATTAAAAGTTACTGATCTAAAACGCCAGACGTTACATGAGGTATGGCTTCGTCTCATTAACACGTTTCTCATTTGAAAGTGGTAAATTGTGGGAAAAGACTCCTTTTGTACCTTTTTATGTTCCCTTTTTTTTTAATGTAGTTTAAATCTTAAAACCCATACAATATTGTCAAGCAATAGAATGTGTGATGATGTTGTATACCTTTTTTTTTTTTTTTCTGAATACTTGATACCTTGAGAAAGCTGATCGTGTCTGTGCACAGACTAACACAGCGGCCCTTTCCTGAGACTTCGGTAAAGGAGGTGAAGACTTCAGCTCTCCCCGAGCAGAATGAAAGGTTAAAGCAGGCTGGTTGGTTGGAGTATCTACATAGGGTTGCAAGGATTGGGACCGGAAGTTGTTTTGTTCTTCAAACAAAATACTCCTGTCTGACAGCTGTCTACATCCTTAGCCTGCTTTGTGACTCGTTTGCTAAATCTTTAAGTGCCCTGACACCGCGCTATCTACTGTATTACTTTTCAAGGTGCAATTTGCTTTCGGAGTTCCAATCAGCTAGATGAAGCAAAAGTCCCCAGGAGAAGTGTTTACTTGAATTTTGTGCTTCCTTACTTGATGATTTCCTATACAAAACGTGTCACTGATAAAGAGCAGGTGTTCAAGGTTTAAATAGGCACAAATTACTGTGTCCCATTAACAAGGATTCGGGAATCAATACAGGACAGTATTAAATCAATAGTGTGAAGGAAGACAAAAACCTTAGTGAAAATATATTAACATGATTGAATGGTAAAAAGGACTTTGAAAAGGTGAGGGCATTAACTTTGAATCCTACATAAAATAATGAATTTCTCAAACTCTCCCTTCTTACCAGGAGAGCTGAGAGTCTCCGCTCGCTCRTCCTGTGGTCCTTTTCCTGGGGGAGGAGGATTGTGGACCATTCTAGCATGGATACAGCAGCATAGCATCTTAGGTGGAGATAGATTAGACATGCCGATGCGGCAGTGGTAGAGGGTGGACAAGCACCTTGTATGTAGTGATGTATTTCTTAATCTTTGCCTTTTCCTTTTACTGACTGTTTATAACACTCAATTGACAATAGATATGAACTGTATTTTAAACCATGCTGTTAAATACTTTCCCTCTTTTGTTGGGAAGCTCATCTTAGTTTAGTTGTGTTTGTTTTTGTTGCTAGCTTACCTGGAAGGCAGTGACCACTTTTTTATATTCTCTTAATGAAACCATTCAGCAGGTATATGCTGTTGAGGCTGGTTATAGAGGTTTTCTATAATAAATGTTCAAGTATTTTTGTACATAACTGGTTAATTTTAATAAGAGATACCATTATGTGTAAAAAAAAA
>BDUI01002183.1:109444-126831 GCA_002335545.1 Apodemus speciosus | reverse complement strand
AAAAAAAAAATGCTTCAACTTTAGACTCTTCCCTTAAGCTCTTGACCTCCTTGGGGTTGACGTTAGTTACTGAGAAGTCATGTTTGTAGGCTCCACACTTGGAAGATGGATACTCTTGAGCAACCTTACCACAGATAAGTACTCTTTCCACCTTTCCTAGTTATGTGGCTCGGGCTGATGGGTGCTACTGCATTCTGCCATTTGGTCCGATGTCTCAGTCACCTGAGTCATTCTGCTTGGTGATGCAAGCTTTGCTCAGAAGTCACACTTAGGCTTTCTTTGAACACCCAAGCCTCCCATAACCAGGAAATCAACAGCATCCAGCACACAGCCTCACCATCTGCTGTGAGTAGAAAAAAACACTCAAGTTGTATCTCATTACAGGATAGCCCGGAACTTATCACTTCACTGTTGCATAGTGGAGCAGATGTTCAGCAAGTGGGATATGGCGGCCTCACAGCCCTCCACATCGCTGCGATAGCTGGGCACACAGAGGTGAGTCTTGCCTCTCCCACACAAGAAGAAAAATATGGTACTTGCCTTTTCTAGTTGTTTGCCATTGTGTGAGACACTGGTTTTTCGGACTAGAACTGATTCTGTTTTTGTTTTTGTTTTTTTTTTTTCCCTAACTACTGGACACACTCATTTACTCTGACAGTAAAATTTAAAATGTGATTGTATACTGAGTTCAACGCATTATATAACAATGTACGGAAACATCGATTAAATATAAAGATGTCTGGATATGAGAGGTACTGTGATGTGATCAAGAGCAAACACTTTGCATTCAGGCAGCGTGGCCGCCACAACTTTCTCTTCTTTCTTTGAGGAAGTTACTGACTCTTGTGACCTGCTTTCTTTACTTGGAAAGCAGTAATAKAAGGATTAGGCTGTGACTCAGTGRTGGATCATTGCCTGACACATGCAAAATTCTGGCTTCAACTCCTAGAAAATAACTATAGGTTTATTACWGTGTCTAGTTAAAGCTTCTGCAAAAAACCCTCTGAAGATTGCTTCATACAGAGCGAGGAGAGATGCAAGTCTGTTCTCTGATCTTTCCTCTTATATATCACTTGTAAAAGCATTTGTTTAAAGGCAAATATACCTCTGTTCTGAGTGCTGAGATGGCCGGGCCAAGACAGCAGACAAAAATCTCCATTTTTTTTTTTTTTGGTGGAGCATGGTTACAAAGACAAGTTAGACAATGAAGAAAAGAAGATATTATATAATCTGAGTTGCCAGTGAGTACTGTAGAATGATAAAATATGGACAGCTATGGAGAAGTAGGTATCATCTACATGATCTCCACGTCATCAGAGACTCTGAAGGACCAGGATCCTGAACCAAAGGCCTGAGTGGAGTGAGACAGCTCTGACAGTGAGTGGAAGCACACAGGGGGAGACCTAAGGCCCACAAAGGGTGCTGATGCTGCAGGTGCCRCAGGAGCCWCAGTTGGGGTGGGGATGCTGRCTGCACCATCAGCAAGATGAAGTCCTGAGAAGGTATTCAATCGTTTCTTAACTTTATCAAGTACTACATTTTAAACAGACCACTGTGGAAACATGTGGCTAACTTTATACACACTCGAGGAGTTTGTATAGTCCCTGCTAAATTAGGTAGCATGTCACGTCTCCTGAGAGAACCGTTCTTACAATTACAGAGCCATTGAGTACAGATTGTATCTGGAGTCCTGGTCATTGGATTCAAAGTCCCACCACTTTCATATTCTACTAAGATGTAACAGCTTATGAAGCTCATTAAAGAAATAAATAGTAGCTTTCCACCTCCTTATTAAATAGTTATCTTTGAAATTTTTCATATCCAGAATCCAAGCATACCTTTCCTCAGCAATACACAATCCCTAAAACACSTGTGAATGGAGACACAAACAAAGCCACATGTAAAATCTATGAAACACGTTTGAGCTGTGTCTCCTAATGAAGCCACTCTGCAGGTCCCCACAGGCAACAGTATCATGTTGGGAACAGAAGACTTTCCTTTATTTTATTCTTCTCATTACTACAAAACCTTACTCACTGTAAAATTAATGYAGATGTCCAGAGACATCATTGTAAATGTATGCATCAGTTTGCACTGTTTGTGGGGAAAGACAAAAATCTCAGTTTTCTTCTTTCCTGTGGAACGTATAACATTTCAATCAGAGCCATAAACATTAATAAATCTTAGTAGAAGATGTGGGGGATGGTTGTTGCTCTCCTCTGAAGGACGCCCAACCTTTAGTGAACTGATGTGTATGCAAGTGGGGTTTAGCAGGCTACCCTCTTCAGCATCTTCATATGACTCTGTTTTCTTAGGCTGTGAATTAGAGACAGACAGATCATTGATTTCACCCATGCAGGGCAAACTCTACCAAAACAATTCAGGTAGGACTCTGCCAGTGATAATTTCTTAGTGTGTCACCCAATTTCCCTCCCTACCCAGTGTACAAAGCTTAACGACTCCCATAGCCAGTAACCAGCAGCACATGAAATGGGTTTGGACTCAGCATCTTTTGTTCTCTTCTTACATAGCATACTAATTAAGTTATTGGTCAGATAAGAAAAGTAATTCGATAAAATGCTATCTGCCCCCAACTAAAACAAAAAATCACCCTAAGTCACCATATTCATTGTGAATGTTTGAGCTGAAGAAATGGTTCAGCAGCCAAGCACTGAGAGCTGATGGGTTGTTTGTTTGTTTGTTTGTTTGTTTGTTTGTAAGACAGGGTTTCTCTGTATAGCCCTGGCTGTACTGGAACTCACTCTGTAGACCAGACTGGCCTTGAACTCAGAAATCTGCCTGCCTCTGCCTCCCAAGTGCTAGGATTAAAGACTGCGTCATCACTGCCCGGCATGAGAGCTGATTTTCCTTCCCAGCAGTCACACCAGGCAACTCACAACCACCTGTAACTCTAGCTCCACRCCACTAGACACATGTACCACATACACACACACACATGAGTAAAAATAAAAGGTATACATTTTAAAAATGTAAAGCTTCACAGCTCATTCATTTTAGAATAACAGTTGCAGTGAATATTTTCAATATACTCTGTCCTCAGTCTGAATGAGAGTCAGCTGCTCGAGCCTGCTTTGTGTGGAGTTTCCAGTAGAATTCTGCAGTATCCATGGAGCAGTGTAGTTCCCTTCCTGGGGCTTTAGTTAGCCACAGTCAACTTTGGTCTAGAAGCATTATATGGGAAATTCTAGAAACCATTCTCAAGGTTAGACTAAGTTTCATTGCATCATGTTGTAACTGATCTATCTTATTACCTAACCATGCACTGCACTTAGTTTGTAAAGTAAAGCAAACCTCATTGTAGGCATGGGTATCTAGGAAAGCAAAGTGCCTCAACTTCAATACTGCCGACAGGAATCACAGAACTCACATTCCGTGAATCAGGCACACTACTATTTACAGCTGCCAATTAACTAATGGAGAAGTTTTCTTTCACTGCATGTGTGTTAAGCTGTGTGTGCAGAAATGGCAGTTGAGATCATAACAATAGTAGAAAGTTGGATTAGGCTGGAGGGCTGAAGGGATGAATTAACTCAGAGAGGATCCCTGAATAAGAGGAAGGACTACTGGTCCCTGATGTGAGAGAAAGCAAAGAGAGAGTGCTGTCCCAGCACCTTGGAAAGCCAATGGGGTGCAACTTTGGGCATGAAATGCTGGTGAGTGCCATAGGGTAACATGCACATTCTTCTTAACTAAGCCAAGTGCAAGTGCATACTCACTGCTCTGTTTAACTCTTGGGGTATGGGGTAGGGCAATGAATAAGAGGGAGCTGCCTTTTGATGGTAGTGAAGCCTTTGTAACCCACATTTGCTGTAAAACAGTGCATGATGCTGGCTCGTACAGGTCTCCACATGCCAAATCCAAACCCTCCATTAGTGTCTCTAGTGTGTTAGTCCTTCTGTAATGCTGAATTCTGTTAAACAATTTTACAATGAAATTTCCATTGATGTAGGCAGCTGTCTACTTCAATGATGGCAGATCACACAGGTACAGGCTCTCAGATACACAGAATAGAAGCTGCAGTTCAGATCTGCTGTAAGAGGGAGGAAAACATAGGCTGTATTTGGCTCCAAAATTTCTATGATTTATTCATCTATCAATTCATATGCATACATTGATTTGTAAAAGGCCCAAACAATCAATAAGCATGCATCAGAACCCTCTTCTCTTTGGGTACACATATACATATATATCATACAATCTCTTGACCACAGAAAACTGGAGAAGCTTAGGATCACTCTTTCTCTGTTGTTGATGTAATGTCTGTTTGCTCTCCTCTGTGAGCAACTAATGTTAACCTCACTTTACAGTGAAGAGACCAGGGATTAGAAAGTTGACTTCCAGCCACAATGTAGGGCATTCAGATATAAAGAAATATGAAGAAATAAATCAGATGAGACTCTGCCTTGGCTACTGTTTAAACCACAGCTCTTAAAGAAAATAAGAAATAATTTATTTTGGAGCCATTTTGAATGACAATGACCCACAAATAGAGATGTAGGTTACCCCAAATCCCACATTCCAATGCAGAAACAATTACATGAAGTTTTTATAGTTTTAGAGAGCAAAGAAAGCCATAAATGGAGGCAATTTTAGAACACATCTCTGGGTACTCCAAAGAGGCAGGTACACTGAGATTGTGGGAGCTATTCTACAGGTCTGAGATGCTATATGATGACACTTAGGATTCTGCTGAGCTAATAGCTTCTAAGACAGGGTATCTGAACCTATGGGTTGTGACCCCTTAGTGGATTGAACAACCCTTTCACAGGGGTCACCGAAGACCATTGGAAAACAAAGATATTTACATTATGACTCATAACAAGAGCATAATTACAGTTACAAAGTACCATGAAAAATAATTTTATGGTTGGGGGTCATCACAACATGAGGAACATATTAAAGTGTCACAGCATTAGGAAGGTTGAAAACCACTGATCTAAGAGGTTTTTAGGAGATGTTAATGAATAGAAAGAATGGGGCATGGAATGGTTATAACAGAAGGCTAACAATAGTCAATGATAAAGTAATTACTCTCTGAACATACAGAATTTAAATCTCTCCACAGTACTGAAATCCCAGTTGTTCCATCAATAATAATGGACACAGACTTTTCCCAGAAGTTTTTGGACACAGCCAAACACAGCTTGTTATTTCAGGAATTTTATTTCACATCACCCACCGTCAAAGCCACAATTTCAGAAATGATGGGATGGTATTTCACAATGACTCAGACTAAGGCAGGGCTTATCTTCACAATATACAAACAAAATATATTTAGACAGCCACAAATACAGTGCAGGACTCACTACCTGAACTATTAAAGCATTATTGACTGACTCATAGAGAACTTTACCTGGTCTTTACTGTCTGATTGTGAAGATCCAGTGAGAAATAATACATGCATACACCGACACACAGGGACACAGACACACAGGCACACAGGCACACACAGATGTGCATACAGACAGACACACAGACACAGTCACAGACAAATATGTGCACAAACACACAGACGCATACACCACAGACACATAGACACAGACACATGCACACCTACCCAGAAACACACATGAATATACACAGAGATACACACAGATAAACATCGTACACACATAGATACACACACACATACACACACACACACACACACACATATATATATACACAAACATACACTCAGAGCTATGCAGAGAGAGACACACAGGTACACAGACACACAGACACATGCAAACATATACAAAAACACACATGAACACACATAGAGACACACAGATAAACAYAGAACAGACACAGATACACACATATATACAAACATACACGCAGAGATATTCAGAGACAGACACACAGACACACAGATGCACCGACACACAGAAACACTGACACACACCACACACACAGACTGCTCTGTGCCTAAATAATTAGATCTGTGGAATACTGTCAAACCCGTTTCCCTACAGTTTCTTCTGCGCTGCCAGTACATAGAGCAGTCATCAGCATCTGTAGGTTTCTTTGCAGTAGCAAAGGAAAAGCAGAAAGCAGCCGGGATGCCTATGCAATGTGGAGAGGGGATGCTTCATTTTTCACAGACAGGCACTCATACTGAGAAAGCATGGACAGGTGAGGTGACCACACTGAAAGCATTCTGTCCTGCTGGTTCCCCTTTCAGCTTGTAAACACTTACCCAAGCCTGGCCCAGAAGTGCTTCCAGTTATTTTGGAAWTTATTTCTATTTTCCCTGAAATGTACTTGATGGTTTTTCAATCCATTCTTAACTAAATCATCTCAGAGTTTCAGTAGTTTTGTTGACCAAAAAGCTTGCAAGGCTCTCCACATTATTTCTTTTGTAATGGCTTTAGTTTTCTCCCCAGAGGCACAGACAAGAGAATGCTTAAATTACAATGTGTGTCTGCCTCTCTATCTTGCTCATATGTTCTCTTCTTTTCTCTGATGAATTTATAACATAATAGAACTATAGCTGCCTCCAGTATATTGTGAACTTTATTTGAAATCCAAACAAATTGCAACAAAATGAAACAATTAAGAATTTACACACCAAGGTGATGCTTGTCAGGTGTGAGCTGGAGGCTGGTAGGCCTCTTCCTCTTCCACAAGTCTCACAATCCAGGAGAGTAGGGACCACCCAAATGCTCACTTGCCCCGAGGAAGCTTACCTACTGACGCTGGCTCCCAGAACCACCTGCCACCCAGGAATGAGAGAAAGGTTGATTACAAACAGTATTATGGAACCTCCTCCTTCTGAAGCCCATGAAGGGACCCCTACTTCATCTCATGGCCCTGGACTCTCTTCTGAGCCCCAGCATGCTGTGTTACTACAGCATTAGCAACAACAAATAACATCTCAAAATCTCTTACTTTAAAGGGCATTCTGCATCAATGTCCCCTTGAATCCCAACCCAAGCCCTTTCAATAACCTTGACCAAAATGTATAGACTTAAGTCTCCTTCAGTTCTCTTCCTCCTCCTCCTCCTCCTTCTGGCAAAGTCATCCGAGATGATAAAATTAGTAACTGGAAAAGCTTGTGCCCTCATGGAGGCTGGTATCCTTTTTTCAGTCCAAATATGGCTCTGTCATCTCTCCTGATAAGCGTGGAAGCCTGGGGCATGATAGATGGAAGCTTAACATGTCAGGAAGACACTGTGCAGGTCCAAATCTTCACAAGAAAGGCACAATGGTGTCCTGGTGCCTCTTTGAGACTGTGATACCCCTCTGACTATGCGTTATAGATTTAACAGATCTATCGTGAAAAATCACAGTCCACAAGTGATTGTTGCTTTAGCATGGTCGCAGAGCTGGGCAGACATCTTCAGAACATGATCATCCCTCTGAAAGCAAGGCCTATGCCTCTCAGCAAGCAATTTGTCCTACTGACCCTCCCAGCCTAGGTACCCCAGAACATTCAAATTCATGAGACACTGCCCTAGAATTTATTAGGATCAATAAAATGTAAAATAAGCATCKGACCAAATGAGCAGTTGGAAAGGAGACCTTTAACCGCCAAACCACAGCATTAGAAGTTTTGTTTGTTCCCCGACCTATTGTTTGGTTTGCAGGCGGGACTTTTTCCCTGTAGTTATGGTCACACCTCTGTGCAGTTGCCTCTGAGACTTCTGTCTCTGTCTCCTAATCTTCTTAGAACAATAATCAGTGGATTAAAGTTCACCCAATAATTAAAGCTCACTAATAATCACATGTAAGCATAATTATGTGCTTAATATACATTTTTAAATTCAGTCCCATTTTAGAGTAAGAGCGGCTAATGCTTCAAGAAGCAAATTTGAGGTAACCACTGTTCAGCCCACAGCAATTACCCATGTCAAATACCAAACTGTCTTACATGAGGCATATGAGAGGACTTTAAGTCATCAGTTTTTCTTACACAGATACCAGGGTATACACAGATATTGATATTTGATGGAGCGCTATTATCAACTGGCAATTCTCTCACAAAAATTTTCAGATCAAGAAATATATCCTAAATTACTCCATGAAATTTGAACACTCATGACTACGATAATTCAGTTCAAGACTAGTGTGGGCAGCACACTCCAGTCCGGCATACAAGTTACTCCAACAAACCAGAATTAATCGTACATATTTCCATGTGTGCCTTGAGCTACCATTCAGTCAGGGTGAATCTGCCATCCATGTGTCATGTGGTTAGTTTATGAAGCTAAGATTTTATTAAATACAATCTTACATAGCCAAGATCCAATTTAGGAACACTACATCTTCAGTGGCATTCAAAAGTGGTTTTCTCATAAGTTGAAACCAGAGTGTCTGTGTTCCCAATTACTGTGTTCCGTGTTGCAGTGGCTTCTTTTTACTAAAGGCAGAGGACATGTCTCACTGTCTAGGCTTTTGGTCTGGAGACTGAGACAGGATAATAGGTCATACCTCATAATCAGCTTATTTTACACTCCCATTGGCAAAGCTTCAAGCATGTATCATTTGTAAGACAGGAAAAAAGTGAGCCCTAGCACCACTCAGACCTTTGACATAGCCTGCATTAGCTACTATTAGACAGCAAGTATTGCTTTGGGCATGAGATAGATAGAAGGACACAAGCCAGAAAAGCTTTATGGGCTAATAAAAATGTAAATTAGATGCTAATCAGCTTTCTACCCTGGAATGTGACGAAAGAGGCATTACCTGAGAAATTAGATTCAAAGATTATTGCTAATCAAATCAACCCAAAATGAGACAGCCGTTGTAACCAGTTAATGTTTTGTGAAAATCTACTTCTCTCACAATTTTTCTAGGTACTAATGTTGATTCAAATGTTCTCAGTCCTCTATATATTCTACAAACACACATGTTATATACATGCCTATGTATCCTCACACATATAAATATATATGCAACACATACACATACATATATACGAACACATATATACAGCTACATACATGTACACACCCACGTACACATGCATCCACATGTATGCACATATATACAGGCACACACTTATACATAAACACACAGTATATGATTCAAGTGGAAATAACCCTTGCTACACCTTCTAGCTGTTATAGGACACTGCCATGCAACTGAATGTCTTACATCTAGGATTAGAACATTTCACTATAAATCAAGGTCTCTGCATTTTTGTCAAGTCACATTACTGGAATATCAGAAATTTATTCTCTTGGGGGTTTAGAAACTAGCATTTTAATTCTGAAACCACAGGGAGATTAGTATATGCTCCCAATCTGTTGACAGTGCAATAACCTGTGGATGTACAGTGAGTACTATTCCACTTTTTTTCAGGAAGTGCTCAACCTGGGATGGTTTTCAGGGAGACTGGGCAGAAACACCAGGACCTCCTAAGAATACCTAGTGACTTGTTCTTGGTAGCTCTCTCTGATGAGGCCCTAACAACCTTCACCAGTGTGCTGGGATTGAGAGAGAAGAGAAAGAGTCCAGAGCCCTCTGACTAGCTCTCCACAGTTGTTACCTTTTGCAGCATCTCTCTTCTAATGTGTTACTCAGAAGTGTGTGTTACCACTTTTTCCTGGTGTTTGTTCTTGAACAATTGTATACCAGATGAGTATATATATTACAAAACACGCATGCTCTCCAGGAGTTCTACACACCTCTGGAGCTGCTCTGAGAAGCATATTTGTGAGATTTTATAGCATATAAAAAGTTGGTATTTTTCCTTTCCCCCCATGTGTTCAAGGTTACTGGACTCTAACTCTCATAAGTCTGAACGAAACAGTTCAAAACTGTTATATTTCCACACTCTGAACTCACCAATGTAATTCCTCCTAAAAAGATATATATTGCGCTATCTAGATTTGGTAAAATTTAGCAAAGTAAAGGTAATGACTAGAAACAGTTCCCTGAACTGTCTTGAATGTTCCATTTTCTCTGCGTTCACAATGACACTCTTCTGCAGCAGTGTCCTGGTTCTTCAGGCCTGTGCACAGAAGGCTTACTCTCCACTTAGTCCTACCCTCCTACCCGGAAAATGTTCAGGTTTTATCAAGAAAGATGTTGAGAAAGACTCTTACTGCCTGACAAAGCCTTGCCAGCTCTATCTCCCTAGACGGATGATTCAGAGCCTCTTCCTGTGAAGTCAGAAGCCATCATGTTCTTTATTCCACAAGACATGCTGTGACAGAAATTAACTGTTCCCATTTTAATGTGCTCTGCCTTTATCATAATGCAGTCTCTATTCTTTGCCTCCCAAGTTTCCCCATAGCCAAGGTGAAAAGCTGTATTCATCATACCACGAAGTCTATCTACCCTGAAGTTATCTCTGTGTTTTAATCAACCAGAGCATTTTAGTTACTTTTCTGCTATCATTTAAGACAACCTGCCTCAGAAGCATGGCCTGATTTGATCATTTATCACATATGTTTTTGAGCACATTAACAACATATTTAAAAAGTCTTCATAGACCTCACAGATACATGGAATATAATTTTTGTGTATTTAGACTGTTGTTTTTTGTTTTTGTTTTCTGAAACAGGGTCCATGCTAGGTAGCTCAGGCCAGCCTTGAACCTATGATCTGTCTACCTCAGCCTCCTCGGTGCTGGGATTATGGGCATTTACCTCTCTGCCTTGCTTTACAGTAGATTTTTAATAAGTGTTTGCTAACTGACTAAACTTATGAATACCAAAGTGTTTCAGAAATTATACAGAATGAGGAAAATTACTTATCTCTTCCTCAAAGGCAGAATAGATTATAATGACACTGTTCATGAAGAAAGAAGGGTATGAAATCACAAGAAATTTTCATAAATACCTTCATACATATTAATCTCTAAAAAAACCCACAAAATTCACGTGAGTATCAAAACATGTGCAAAGACAGTACTCAAGTGACATTCAGAATGGAACAATGGGAATCCCATATATTCATTCCCACACACAAATATGAACTTGAACAAGCATTTGTAATAGAAAATACATTCTCAAAATCTTAGGACTCCAGGATAGATGCTAGCACATCAAAGTAGATTGCTAAAATAAAAGAAAGAGCACTGAAGAAGTTAGGAAGGACAAATGCACATAGTGGGGAGAGTTATCACACCCCAAAACCCAGGCCCAGTTAGTACAACATAGATAACACTTGTCTAAGTGGAAGATAGCAGGAGCCTCCTCTTCATAGTACATCCCAGTGACCTCAGCAAATGGCATAAGTCCCAGTTTTTCAACCTACCCCAGGCCCGGCTGTCCTCTCCAAAATCTAGGTTCAACTCCAAGGGCCAGATAAGGATTAAGAATGAGATGGACATCATTACCACTATTTCTACTTCTACACATAACAATTTATATTTTAGTCCAACCCTAAATCCAGTCTCTCCACAGTAACTGGATTTCCAAGTTGGACCTATATTCTAAGTCTCTAAACAAACTAAAGATATAGGACAGCTACTGTAAGCTGAGAATCTAGGCTGACTTTTGGATATCTAACTTCTGAGATTTTCCCCCATTATAGAGCACATCATCAGGCCTGCTTACATAGATCAAAAGTCTATGTATAATCCTATACCATTTGACTTGGGTTTCAGACTTGTCCCCAAAACAAGACACAATATGGACACTTGGGGACCCAGGCACTAAGTCCACATACCCATTGACCTAAAAAGTAGTTGGCCATCTAAACCCAGCAGAAATCCTCTCTGTGGTCTCATCAGATAGCTGGTCATACCAGAATCCGTGGAGGAGATGACTTGGTAAAGAACTTCACACATGTAAATCAATCTAAATTCTAGATGATATTTTATTTCCACAAATATAAACACAAAGTCACAAAGACCACAGATACTCACGGTCTGTGATGCTGGAAAAGCAACAATGTCTCTCTGTTCCAGACACTAAAGAAATTAACATCTGCACAATCCCTGATAAAGACTTCAAAACAATCAATCACCTTAAGAAAACTCTGTGAATCGCAACAGAAGAGAGATGAACAACAAACAGAGTGGTGAGACAAAGATTAAAGTCAGAATATAAAATGTTCAGCCCAGATAACCTAAAGCCAAATAGAAATAAAGAAGCACAGGGAACACAGTGACTGAAACAAGTAACTTTTCAGAGCTTCGGCATCTGACGTGTACTAGCAGAGTCTTTAAGTTCAATGACAAGTCACCTGGAATGACCTAAACAGAGGGATAAAAAAGGAAAGGAAAAGAATGAACAGAAAAACGAGAAAGAAAGGAAAACCTATAGTCCTTTAACAGTTCTATGGCACACACCCAAACTTGCATTGTGGAAGTTCAAAAGGAAAGAGGGAGAGAAAAACAGCCTTTTTATAGAAATAAGGGCAGAAAACTTCCTAATCTGTAGAGGAAAAACAGGATTCATATCCAGAAAAGCATGTTAAATAGTCAGAGATGCTAACTCAGACAATGTATCACCAAATACTCAGCAATCAAGAGGAAGAATGCTGACAGCCCTGACAGGAGAGCAGTGTCCCCTATCCAGGCAGCAGTCACAGAGAGCACAACCTAAACAAAGGTTCTGCAAACACAGCAGAGGAGAAAGACAGCCCCACAAATGCACAGTATTGAGAAAACCATCTATTTACATGAAGAGGAATAGAACTGAATCCTTAAAAACATCAAACAGGGAGACTGGAGACTCAGCTTAGGAATTAAGAGTGTTTGATGCTCTTTTTGAAGCTGCATTCTGTTTCCTATACCCAAGTCAGGTGGAGGCTCATAACCAGGTAAAGCTGGCTCCAGGGAAACCAGTACTTTGGGCCTCTACTGACACCTGAACTTTGTGCACATAGCAGAATACAGGTATGTCCACCTACACATAATTAAAAATAATAAAATAAATCTGGAAAGTAGTGGCAGACACCTTTGACCCAGCATTTACGAGGCAGATACAGGCTAATCTCTGAGTTTAAGAGATTTAAAGCAGATGCAGGCTAATCTCTTGAGTTAAGGCCACTTTGGTCTACAGAGCCAGTTTCAGGACAGTCATGGCAATATAGAGAAATCTTGTCTTGAAAACCCAAAAGAACAAAAACAAAACACACATCCACACAAACAGTTAAAAAATTCAATCCAAAATAGACAAGATTTAAACTTTAAGTCCCACTTAAACTTAACTTAAAAACACAGAGAAAAAAAAACACAGTTAAAATTTGGAACTTTAAATCCCACTTATTTAAATTAGTCAAGAAAAAGGACATTCTTTGGCATAGGAGAATATATTTGTAAGCCATATATCTGATAAGAAGCTAATATCCAAAATTCGCAAGGAACTCAATCTACTCCTCAAAGGACCCATAGATACACTAAAAATAAGCCAAAGATTCAAATAGTTATCTTAAAAGAAGAAATATGGATGTGCACATGTGTGAAACCAATGGCAAGTATACAAACTAGTTCAATTCTAAAGTATGTATATATATATATATATATATCTTTATTATGTATAATATATTTACTATATACTTTAATAAAGCTCTAAAGTATGTTTTAAAGACCTAATGAGAAGACATATTCAGTAAGATAGGAAAAGACACATCAGGGCTGAAGGAGCAAGTGAGATGCTCACAACTGCATTTCTCCACATGCAATGTTCAAGCAGAACACAGCAAAAGCTTCTTTACACATGGATGAAAATAAACACCCAAAGAAGTTGAATAGTTAAATGGAGGCCTTTGGGGTAAAGAAATACTAAAGTGACCTAGAAAATTCCAACTTTTACAACTAACTTTGTAGAGTCTTCTGAAGTTTTAAAGTACGGCCCAGGAATGCCCTAAAATTCTGTTTAAAATCTACCCCATTCCCTCTCCTCCTCTAATGTACATTTGACCTGTTTAAAATAGAAGAAAGAACCAAAGTGCCAAAAGTCTGCCATGCCGTGGGGCGTCATTCGTCTTGGAGGTCTGTACACATCTGTCTGTAGCTTGGCAGAATTTTTCTCACTTCCGTGCTAATCGATAATCGTGTCTGTGGTCTAGCACGAGAATCTTTCTCCCTGGCAAAACATTCAGTTCTGGATTTGTAGGGCTAGGCGCCCATGCAGCCTCCTTCCCAGCAGCTGGGATCCGTTACAAACTACAACAGCAGATAGGCATCTTGAGATTATTTATACATGTTCCAATCTTTGATAACTCCATATTTATAGAAGAACATTAAATCGATCTAATCTCTCTAGAAACCTTATCTTTTCGCCTAATACTTTGCTCAACTAAACACATAACCTTCAGATAAATGATACTGAGAATGGTATAGATGTGCTGTTCCAATGAGGGAGAGTCACTGATCTAGAAAAGAGGGCACACCTTAAAAGGATGATAGCAACACAGTCTTCTGAAAATCTAGACCCTAGCTCTGAAATTACAGAAGACCGCAGTGAAAGCCCCCAGATTTTCTTTTAAGCCTCATTTCTTATTTTCCTTCCATAACTACTTTAGGCATTGCCAGAAAAGTAAGGCCTTCCTGTGATTCAGGCCAAGTAGCCACCCTCGATTGGCTAAGCACTCTGAGCTCCTGATACACAAAAGACCAGGGGTGTGTTGTACATTCTTTCTTGACAGACCTTCCCATTTTACATTTCTTATTTTCCTGGTGTAGTTGACTTCTGACTCCAGAATCAATGACAGCAATATTTCAAAGTAAACATTATTAATATACTGGTACTAGGTTTTACTTAGTTACAAATGTGAGGCAAAGTCAGACTTAAAATGCTTAGTTAATTAAACTAAGCAAAAAACTAGCAGTTTCCTTAGCTCCAGTAAAGGCTGGGTCCTTTTTCTTTAACCTCCTTACAGGAATCAACATGCTTTAGCCAATATTATCCCAAGGAAAACAGAAGTTGCTGGAGATTTCCTCTGCTAACTGCAAATATCATTACAATCTCAGTAACAAAACCAGCATGCCATAGACACGAGGGCCAGCAGAGTAAACTAGGGGACTCAGCCCATGTAGTTATAGATACCTGACTTGTGACAAAGTGGTCTAAAGCTCAGCTGGAAAAGATGGCCTCTTTTAACAAATAGTGCTGACAAAACCAGTTTCCACATGCACAAGGATGAAATGAATCCCCGGTCTCTTTCATTCTAAATGAAAAAGTCATTCAGAATTGATCTAAGACTTAATTTAAGTCCAGGAACTCTGAAAGTGCTCAAGAAAAAAAAATAAACCAAAACTTCAAGCTACAAGGCTTTTCCTACAAGGAATATAATACTTCAGGAAATAAAACCAACAATTGACAGGTGGGATTACATAAAATTAAAAAAGTTTCTGTGCAACAAAAGAAATTGCTGAGGGAAAGGGCAGCCTACAGGGCAGGAGGGAATCTGCTAGCTACACATCTGACAGAAGACTAATATCTAGACCATTGGAAGAACTTTAAGCATTAAAATACCCAGCAATCCTGCTGATAAATGCACTCATAAAACAAACTAACAGGTCTCAAGAGATGAGATCCAAACCACTAACAAATACATGG
Source organism: Apodemus speciosus (assembly GCA_002335545.1). Taxonomy (NCBI): domain Eukaryota; kingdom Metazoa; phylum Chordata; class Mammalia; order Rodentia; family Muridae; genus Apodemus; species Apodemus speciosus. Next base: position 111,364 of record BDUI01002183.1, on the reverse strand, counting down.
AGCCGTTCTCAACCTCTGTATCCGTCCCAGAAATGCAAATTTAGATATTGAGATTCCCAGCTCACCCAAGTCCAAATGACAGTAATTAAGAATAAGAGGAGGTCAGAGCAATTGTTCAGTGATTAAGAATCCTTGCTCATTTTCCAGAGGAGGGACCTGAGTTTACTGCCCAGCACCCACATCAGTCAACTCACAATCTCCTGTAAAACCAGTTCCTGGGCCATCTGACAATCTTTCATGCCTCTGGGGGCATCCCCACATGTTGCTAGTGGTATGGCCTGCAGCTCAGAGGACTACTCACACTCTCACACAACAGAACAGTTTCTAGTTTCAGTATGATTTCCTCTTTTCCACTTTGAACCTGCACTTTGATACTGTTACATTACCAAATGTTTTGGAAGTCACTAGATATCCTTTTCCCCCCTACGACTGACTTCTAAGGTGACTCCACTAGTGTTAGAGAGTCAAGCTTGCATTTCACAGACACTGAAACTCAGGATGTCTTGCTTCTGGACTCAGCATATGGTCAGTGTGACAGATGACCCTCCAAGGCTTTGCACTTGCCACCAAGGCCCATTTTGCTGATCACATGTTCCATGTATTTCTTCTGTCTGCTAATGAGACAGCTGCTTCAGACCCTTCCACTGCAGGGGAGGAGGTCTGCATTTCCTTTCATTTCTCAATGCTTTGTTTCTATCTGGGCTCACATTAATGAGATATACACAATATGTTATGGAATTGCTGTGTCTTTACAGTGAAATAAGGTTTCATTTATTATGAAACGTTCCTCTTGATTGCTAGTGGCCCTCCTCTGAAGTTCTGCTTCTTCTCCCAGCAGGGGCAGGAAATGCTAGACATTTCTGTTTGATACTTTTGTTCCCACATTTCCATGTCTTATTTAATGTGCATCTCTTGAATTTTGTGCAGATGAGTAACATTTAAAACCTTCTATTTGATTTTACTGATATGTTTGAGTTTAAAATATTGTTTCACTATTTGATTTTAAATGTTCCACATATTCGATTCTTGCCTTTGATGTCTTCTATAGTAACAAATACCAATAATGAATGGGGGCTTTAAAGTACCCAGAGATCATGTTGTATACTCTTCACCCATTAGAAAAGTGGTATAAATGGCCTCTTATAGCATACTCAAATTTGCCAGTTCCAAACTGTGAAATATCTTTGAACACATTAACAACTTGTTATAACTTATCTTTAAATTTTATGATCACATCTTAATTCTTTAAGAATTTTAAATGCTTCAAGTCATTACTCTTTTCAAAAATACTCAGTGTTCTTTGGGCTACACATTTTCTCAGCCTATCCTGTTTGGTCCTATGTCTCTATGGTTCTTCATAATCACTTTTATGTATGTCTGAAAATTTTCCTCTAATATACTCTTAAACAWTTTATCTCTGGGGCTCTGTGTTTTAGATTACTTGCTGTTTTTGCAAAAGATAACCAATTGGTTCTAGGAACCCTCCCTCATTGAGTGATCCAATGCCTTTGTCAACCTCCATGGGCGGCCCAAATATACACTTGATGGACATATATACATTCAGGAAAAATGCTCATTCACCACACACACACACACACACACACACACACACACACACACACAAAGATGCCCTGGAGCTAATTGCCCCAAGCTGAGCACCTCATCTGTACTCAGGATGAATGTGCTGCTGCCCCTGCTGTTTCCTGCAGTCCCTGTAGGGAACCCAGGTCCCTAACATGATAATGTTTTCGGAGGAAGACTAYAAGGGTAGTGAGGTCACACAGAGGAGCCATCATGGTGCCACAAAGAAGATCCCTACCTGAGTTTGACCATGCTGGTGCCTTGATGCTGGCAGCCCAAGCCCTAGGTGTTTGGAGGGGGCAGGGAGAGGTGTGGCGTGTGTGTGTGTGTGTGTGTGTG
>BDUI01002183.1:74344-91961 GCA_002335545.1 Apodemus speciosus | reverse complement strand
GGAGGGAAAAGGATGTGTGGGACATTTGGGGGTGGGGAACCAGGAAAATTGAAATGAAATGCAAATAAAGAATATATCCAATAAAAAATGGAAATGAAATATAAATAAAGAATATATCCAATAAAAAAGATGTAGCACTCTCAACTCCTCCTACATCATGCCTGCCTGGACACAGCCATGCTCCTGACTTGATGATAATGGATTGAACCTATGAATTGGGGATTGTAAGCCATCCCCAATTAAATGTTGCTCTTATAAGAGTTGCCTTGGTAATGGTTTCTGTTCACAGCAGTAAAACCCTAACTCAGATGTTATATTTTCATCACTCTTCTGAGTTGTCCAACCACACAGAGAGATTTCAGTATCTATTGTATAATCTTTTATTAACCCTCATGGTGGTTCTAACAGTCTCAGTTCTGGTAAGACTTGGTTGCTTTTTCCTTTCACTAAATGTCATGCTTTACTGCTTTTGCACCCCTAGCATTCCTGACTATATCCTAGACACTGCCAATATTATAAAACCATGTGCTGGATATTTTGAATTCCCATACATATGAAATATGAGTATTGTCAAAACTGAGTCACAGACAATACTCTTGGATACTCTTTTATGCTTTCAGGYCTAGCTTTGAAAAATTAGTTGGCATGATTGAAGCAGAACTCAGGTGATGCTTACCACCACTTACTGTAGCCATCTCTGCTAAATACCTCACCTAATTCCCATAATCATAAGAGTTTCCATACTGAGTGGCAGAAGCAGCCTTTCCAGTATACCTGTTGGGTTCTGGGCAGTGTTATCATTAACCTTCTCCGTGGTTCTCATTCTAGTCAGCAGTATTTCTCCAGGGCATCTTCTGCATGTACTGGAATTTCTTACTTTGCATGACTTTTGTAGAGGAACTTTAACCCAGCAATTATCCTCATGGGTGGCCAATACCAGACAGACACAGACCCACAGACACACAGACACATACACATACATACACACACACACTACATAGCACACACACACTACACAGCACACACACATACTACACAGCATGCACATACTACACAATACACACACGTGTGTGTGTGTGTGTGTGTGTGTGTGTGTGTGTGTGTGTGTGTATATATATATATATAAAATCAGTGACAGTAATAGATAGATGAAGAGATGGGTGCACAGATGGCTAACTGACAGGATCCATTACCTGAGTACACCACTATGGTGCTAGACTCACACTTAGTACCATCTTCTCTCAGAAGCATGGAAGACCATCAGAGCAGCTATAGTGGCAGTTCTATTTTTCTGAGCTAATAGTGCTCTGACTATGAATAGTGATTCCCTGTGCATATCACCTGATTCTCTGGTCCCTGTGGTATTTTGAAGTCATTCAAGAAGCTTGCTAAACCTATGCACAAAATACAGTTTGACCACAGAATTATGTTGTTCTGAGTTTATTACATATTACTTAAAATGAGAAAATTTGTTTTCCCAGGAGTGTTGCTTTGGGATCTTTTGTAGCTGTTGYTGCTGCTGCTGTTCCTGTTATTGCTCTATAGCAGCAAAAACAATATATTAGTTGGATGAGGTTGTTTGTGCCCAGGTTCTAGCAAGTGCTAACCATGTGATAAAACGTAGAACACCAAGACTGAGTCCCAGCCATGGGTATATTTTATCCTTTCTGAAGCAAAACCTGGTTCTGTCACTGGGGTTTTTGTTTATAACCTCTGAATTTGGGTGAATAGGGCTTAGAATGGTTAGTGGGTTCCTTACTAGTGTGCCTTTGGTTCTGTAGCAGATCTCTGCTGGTGCAGAAAAGGTGTTATTGTAACAGGCTTACTCTAAAATGTGCATCATTCATTTGTGGTTTCAGTACATGTCAAACAACAGAGCTTTGGGTGGCTAAAGCATCTCCACAACTGTGGGTATACTGATCTCATTATGCTATTTACTCTGATGTATTTGTAGCCAACACTCTCAACATTATTGTTAAATAAGGGACCTGTAAGGAACAATGGATGAATAACATCTGTTGTCCTACAGAAAATTAACGTGGTATCCAGCAGTTCATCAGGTAGTCGGGTTTCTGGTGTTAATTAAAGAGGAAGCCGAGAGAAGGAATTACTGGGCATTCTAGCTGTGTGCATAAAATTGTACTGACCTGAAACTCCAGTGTTCATGTCATCTCTTTTGTTTTTAAACGCAGCTGCTAGAATTCATTAATTACTACTATAATTTCTCGGGAGGATTCATACCACTCTGTCTTGTCAGAGGGGTGCACTCTCTCTCTCTCTGTGCCCCCTCAGTTGAGTCGCTTACAGAATGTAATTATGAAGCCTCAAGCCGAGGCACACCACCTTTGTTTTCCAAACACTTCTCCAAATGAGCTTTCTCAGAGGAGATAAAGGAATAGGAGAGTTGGTTTGAAGAAAAGTCGAGAGAAAATTGCTTGTCAGGTATGAATTCCTCTACCATGAGATGTCCCGGGTGCATGTCAAGGGGTGTGGCCATCAATGGGAAGGACTATAACTCTTACTGAAATTTCCAGGTCTTAGCAATTGCAATACAGTGGAAACTATAGGGCCTTTTCTCCTTAGAAAAGATCATGGTTTTTGAAATGTACAGTGTGGGGATTCTGTCCAAGTTCCACCCCACAGTTACCTGGCAACAGCCAGGTAGGTCTGGCCCACTATAAAACAGGGATGCTTGCCCCTCCTCTCTCCTCTCTCTTATCCTCTTGCCCTCTTGGGCTATTCTCTTTCTCCTTCCCTTCCCCCTTCTCTCCACGTGGTCATAGCCGGCCTCTACTTCTCTACTCTCTTCTTCTTTCTGCCTTTCTCTGCCTCTACTACTCTCTTAACTCCCCTTCCCATGCCCTAAACTCTATTCTATACTATACCATCATGTGTCTGATTCGTCAGGGGAAACAGATGCCTCAGCATGGGCCCACTGAGATACCTTCCTTCCCCCACACTGCAAGAAAACATGTTCTTACACCTCTTATTTTATGATCACAACATACAGGATACTATGTATTCCTATGTGTATGATGAAGCCTGGGGTATAAGCCAGAGATTTAAAAATAAAAATAGGACTCCCATATGAAGAAGTGGTCAATCAGAAAGGCCTTAGGAAGCCAATAGCACAGCACCACAATGGCTGACTGAGAGGTGCAGAAGGCAAGGGCCCTCCACTTACCGACCTTCTGCAGGCTCTTTTTGGAGCTACTCATTTGGTTCCTTTTCCTCCCTAGTTTCAACTTCTTTTTCCTTTTCAGGGTCCCTTCCTCTCATACTTTTAGCCAGAAATATCTCATGAATCTCTCTTCTTACTCTGCTGTAATTACATTATAGATTACCCTCTTTTATTTTGGTATTTGTCAGCATATAAAACAATAAAACAATAGGTTTCATCAGGTCACCATTGTGTATAGGATTGCACCCCATCATATTCTCATTGTCAAAACCCTCCTTGTCCCTTCACCCCTATTGCTGGTTCAGAGAGAGGGAGAGAGGGGAGAGAGAGACAGAGAGACACAGAGAGAACCTCACTGCCATGAAAGCATAACACAGGAATATTTAGCTTTGATACCATAGAGCTCTAAGGATGAGTTGAGCATAGGTCAGCCTCACTGCTCTGATCTATGTGATATCTCAGACTCGAGTCATTGTGTTTCTCCATGGGTTCTCATCACATTATGGTGAAAATTGACACTATATTAGCATATTTAGTAAAGTTTACACAAACACACATCATATATCAATACATATAAATACAAACACACAAATACACACAGAACTGTGTTCATAAGCTTTATTTTCACAACTTAAAATGGCAATTTCTTCAATTTCATTGATAATAATTATTTGTGAAATCACCTTCTTAATTTTAAAACCAAATTTAATTTTACTGTGCAATGAAAAGGAAATCTCAGAGAAGGAGAACCATACTTCTCTGACAGCCTGGAGAAATGATTTTCCATTTGGGTTTTCTAGACAAAGGCTTAATTAGAGCTGCACCAGAGTTTCAAAGGCTATTACAGAAATGATCATCAATGACTTAAGTGGAAAACTCCATAGAATGTAGAGCATGATTTGCTAACCATTCTCATTCATAACCTGTTTTCACTCTAGAAGTTTTTATGCAAGCCTGAGTGTACAGTAACAGAAAACATGTATATAAGTAAAACATATGTTCATAATAAATCATGAAAAAATGTGTTTCAAAACCAGTATTTGACATATGACTATACCATTAATTGAAGACAAACAAGTTTGCATACTAATGAAGTAAATACCCTTGTTTGTCTAACATGATATGATTGAGAGATATGATTTGATGCGTTTGTAGTGGAGGCAAGAGGTAAATAGTAAAAGTCCTGTTTGTCATTAAAGTTATGATTCTAGTATATACACAGCAAAACATTGCAAAGAGCAGCATATACTGGCCCCAACTTGATCTGAGATATCCCAGTGTTCATTGCTGTTGTATGGTGTGACAACATACATGTGCAAAGAACATGTGTGCTTAGTGTGCAAGCTCCAGAGAACTTGTATGTTACAGGTGAACCCTGACACAACACGGTACTTTCACGTGTTTGCTTTTGAGTTTATTTTTGGTTGCTGTCTGTCCAGAATTATTTTCTGGTGCCAAAGGTTTTATGACACCCACATTCAGCCATGTTACCTGTGGAGAGGATAAGAGGAGAAGCTTAGATAGAAAGAATATTTACGTGATACTTGTAGAAGATCTAAAGGAAAAGTGTGGCTTCTTAAGTAGAAAATCTACAGAAAATACAACCAAAAGTAGTTTGTTTAGTAAATACAAACTGTATGCCTCCATCTACACTGCTTTCTGGTAACATATATCTCCAATTAGACACAGTTAGCATCTTTAAATGACACATTCAGTTATTCATTAGTCTAAAATCCTGAGAATGGAGTTCAAGTCTTTATTGAGTGGTTGTTTGCAACAGCAGCAGCCTATTCTGGGTACAGGAGGTGCCTGGAGAAAACTAGAATCAAATGGAACAGAAGAGACAACACTATATGTTTGGTTCCTGACTTTGGAAATTCATGACCGAGGCTGTGCTGTGTTCCTCAGGCTGGATCACCTCACAGGCATCTGCCTGAACAACTGTTGCTTGTTGACATTTCTGTCTTGTCTTTCCCATCCCCTACCTCTACCATTCCTGATTATGCTTTCCACCATTTCTTTCCACTCTATTTAGATATTATAATTAGATATCGTGAATATCTGTCTTAGTCGGGGCTTCCGCTGCTGCAACAAAGCACCATGATGGTCAMAAAGCAAGTTGAAGAGGGAAGGGGTTATTCACCTTCCACTTCCACATCACTGTTCATCAGCAAAGGAAGTTGGGATAGGAACTCAAGCAGGGCAGGAACCTGTAGGCAGGACCTATTCACAAGCCATATATATAGTCCACTGTATTATTTCCACTGAAATGTATTCTCAACTTCAATGCCAGCAATAACCAAATTCATTCTATGGTCTCCCCATTAATGTGTCCATAATTTCTAGCCTTTTCCTTATGGGGTTCCAGAGATGTGGCTATGAACTTTGTACTGGCTGGTTTTGTGTGTCAACTTGATACAAGCTAGAGTCATGAGAGAAGAAGGAGGCTCAGTTGAGGAAATGCCTCCGTGAGATGCAGCTGGAAGGGATTTCTCAATTAGTGAATGATGAGGGAGGGCCCAGGCCATTATGGGTGGGTCCATTTCTAGGCTGGTGGTCCTGAATTCTATAAGAAAACTTGCTGAGCAAGCCAGGTCAGTAAGCAGCACCTTCCATTGCCTCTGAATAGCTGCTGCCTTCAGATTCCTGCCCCTCTTGAKTTCCTTTCTGACTTTCTTTGCTGATAAACAATATGTAGAAGTGTAAATTGAATCAACCTTTCCTCCCCAACTTGTTTTTGACCATGGAACTTTGTTGCAGCAGTAGAAACCCTGACTAAGATGGACATTTGCTTTTTTAATTGGATATTTTATTTCTTTACATTTCAAATATTATCCCCTTTCCCAGTTTCCCCTCTGCAAAACCCCTATCTCATCCCCCCACCCTGCTTCTATGAGGGTTCTCCCCCATCCACCCACACACTCCTGCCTCACTGCCCTAGCATTCCTCTACACTGGGGCATTGAGCCTTCACAGGACTGAGGGCCTCCCTTCCCATTTATGTCAGCTAAGGCCCCTTCAACTCCTTCAGTCCTTCCCCTAACTCCTCTACTGGGGTCCCTGTGCTCAGTCCAATGGTTGGCTGTGACCATCCACATCTGTATTGGTCAGGCTCTGGCAGAGCCTCTCAGGAGACAGCTGTATCAGGCTCCTGTCAGCAAGTACTTCTTGGCATCAGCAATAGTGTCTGGGTTTGTTGTCTGAATGTGGGATGGATCCCCAGGTGAGGCCTTTCCTTCAGTCTCTGTTCCACACTTTGTCCCTGTATTTCCTTTGAACAGGAGCAATTTGGGGTATAAATTTTGGAAATCGGTGGGTGGCCCCATCCCTCAACCGGTGCCATGCTTAATCTCTGAATATGGTCTCGACAGGTCCCCTTTGTGGGGTATTTCAGCTAATGTCATCCCCATGGGATCCTGAGAGGCTCTTGCTGTAAGACAAACATTTATAATATCCCTTTTCCTTTCCTCTATGTTGTTATTTTTCCTTGTCTCTCCCCCTCTTTCCCTCCTCTTCTTTAACTGGTGAAACTGGGTCCTTGGATACAGTAGGCAAGTACTCTACCACTGAGCTGTATCCCAAGCCTGATAATAGTCTTTTAATGAAATATTTCTTTTTTGTGATCTATGGCTTTTGCATAAGAAACATGCTCATATCTGCAGGCCTCTCACCTCAGCTTTTATCTATTCATGGCCAGTTTCTTCACACTAAGGTCAACCATGTATGAACAATGAGTCAAATCTGTTGTGAGGTGTAGAGCACTATCCACGTAGGATTCTGAGTTAGGTTCCCACTGGTGGATTTTGAGCAAGTAGGACTCTTGTCACTGAGTGTGTTGTGACTGGACAGATGTTATGAGAAACAATCTGCTACTCAGGCCAGGATGGGTTGAGACACCAGAGGACCAAGTGAGGCAAGTTGCACTTAGCTGTTCTATGGGGCGGCAAGACCTCCAGGAGGTGACTGTATAACAGTAGATATCTGATCTCCTTCTAGGACCTGGGGATAGTTTGAACATTAGAAACTGTATCAAGATGTAACTAAAGTGTATCTGTAGCAAGATAAAGTCCAACCTGCTCTAAAAGCATCCCAAGGATCCCTAAAACCATAAAAGACTCTGGTGGACAGCAAGTATCCTGTTCAGGAGTGGCAATTAGTCCTTTAATGTAATTTTCCAGAACACTCTCCCCAAAATGGCAAATTCCAAGACTAGATTTCTTTGTGCCGAGGATTGAGTCACAGGTAAGAACATACTAACAACTTTCAAAAATTTTAGGAGAGAGAGAGAGAGAGAGAGACAGAGAGAGAGAGAGAGAGAGAGAGAGAGAGAGAGAGATGATTTGAAGGTGCAGTGATTAAAACTGTCACTAAATATTAGAACTAGACAAAGAAGGAATCAAAACCAACAGTTTTAATACTGTTTGAAATCAGTTTGAACTAATGAGGCATAGGCTTTGAAACACGTTTTCTCCCGAAAGCCTTGCAGGTGTGGGTTTTCCATCAAAGATCCAGCTCCTGGTTCTTTCTCCTCTCAGTAGTGATGGTCAGATATACACTACAAAGCTGCAGTTTTTACCAACTACAAATTTTAAGTAAATTGCAGTTCTAAGCATAAGTTTGAAGAGAATTTCAAAGAAGTAACTGGAAATTAACTATCACTTAAGGAAGAAAGTCATAACTTCAAATACAGATATTCATACATGTAAGACACCAGATTGTGTTTTGGCCATTACGGCTGAGACTAATTGGCATTTTCTATTAACAAAGTCTTTACCTTGTTCTTTCTCTCCTTCGTGGAGCAATCTACACATTGTGTTATATCTTCCTGGCTTCATTCCTGCCACCTGACTACCATAAAACAAAAGATAAAATAAGTAGCTGAATGGATTCCGTGATGAAGATGCAGTGAGTGCATGTTTAACCCACAAGACAAAGAAGAGGCTTGCTAGGGCTTCTGTAGGGAATAACCAGGGAAACAAACATATCTACAGAGGAGATTACTTACTTCACGATTGTTCCACTCTCAAAATATAGATGTCTGACCCAGTCTCTGTGATAACAAACTAGCAACTTAATGGGAAGAACTTGATGGTCTTTCTGTCTGTTACTTGGAGGTACCCTTATGAGTTTATACTTTAATTATATCTCTGTAGACCATACAGAATTAATCTAATACAGCTCACAGACAGAAAGTATCTACAGACAGACTGTTCAGGGTCATATGATAACACCCGTTTCCAGGTTACTATTTTATATGAAATTTTATTATGATATTTTTAGAAAAAAAGTTAAGACAATATTCTTCCAAAGAGTTTGAGATAGCAGAATATATACTCTGTAATTACTTTTCTGAGACAGAGTCTAACCCTGTTGGCAAAGAAAGCCTTGAATTTGTAGTGATCTCTCTGCTTCAAACTTCTGAGTGTGTGTGTGTGTGTGTGTGTGTGTGTGTGTGTGTGTGTGTGTGTGTGGTAGATAGCATATAAGACCACACTGAGATAGCCCAGAGAAAATCTTTATGAGATAATGCATGTAATATTTTAAAGTCCAGTTTTAAGTTCTGTCATGAATAAAACATTTGAGAATTGCTGAAGACTTATTTGAAATAAAAGTTTACTAGGCATTTAATGAATTGCATTGTCCAACATTCTTAATATACAAGCAGGTTGTCATTGTCTACATTTAAATCCCCACTCCTATATATGATTAAAACCCCTTATACTTGATAACATGTATATCTTCCCTTTTACCCTTTGATTAGAAATAAAGCCAATGTCTAAATTTGTCATACATCTGCAGATATCTTCCATAGGAGCAAATAGAATGTAGAGAATATGGGACTCTCTACTAAGAAGAGGATGAAGTAGATTTATGAATGCTTTCCTGCTCTGGATAGAGGAAGCATGGGCAAATGACTATATAGCTCTTTCTTTAAATGTCTATATTGTGTTATCCTGACTGGCAGACATGTCTGCACACCAAATATTCCTTATTCCCATGAGTCCTAGGAAAGAGTCTGCCTGGAATGACACTGAACATTATAACATTGAATAATTTTATATACCTGAAAACCCAGGATTCCCACAGACAGTACTCTCAGTGGTTAAATAGTTCCTTAAATTTGAAAATAAGCTATTAAAAGCCTACAGTTCAGTAAGGACTCTGTGTGGTTTCGTTAAAGCTTAGATTTTGACAGATTCTCAGAAGGCCGGTATTCCATAATTAATGGATACTCGGCTCAAGGTCGACCTTCTCAGTGGCTGGATGAGTGCAAACTTGGTAAGGAAGAAATCAGCTTTTGACTATTTATCTTCCTAGAAGGAAAGTAAATTATGGGACCATGTCTAAAAAATTGGTTCTGCATGTTAATATTTGAAAGTTGTTTTACAGTAAAAAAAAATTCATGGAATCCACTTTGTTTTATTCTACATTTAAAATTATAGACAATTCAAAAGCCTCATCTCCATGCTTGCTTAACAGCCTGGTTTGAGAGGTTCTGAGATTAGCCTTGAGATCACTGGAAGCCTCAGAGACCAGATTCTGGCATTCATTTCCTAGCTGATCTATGGATTCTTGTAGACAGGTGTCTTCTCCCAACATGGGTTCAGTCATTTGACCCCTTTGCTTAGTGCTAATGAGATTGTGCTCACAGAGGCAGCCTGAACAAAGCACAATTTGAAGTCAGACAGATGTGGATGTGTATCCCACCTGTCCTTCATACATGCTGGTTGACCATAAGTGTGCCACACGCTCACCCCAAGGTTCCATTTTCTTTGTTTCAAAATGGTAGAGAAGTGCCTATCTTTCTGTTTGGAGGTAAAAATGAATCAGATGCTATGATCCATTGAAAAGGCTTAGTACCCGATAGGTGACCTTCTATTAGTAAAGATTATAAGTTCAACATTTATTAGGAGAAAACTCAATGTACAGACTGGTTCTACTGATCACCGACTTAAAATATCTAAACATTAAAGCTCAGTTCTGAGAACGTCTACAAAGTGAAGTGCCTGCTTATATTTTTGGACCCATGCAGATTTTTGGATTTCCAGAAGCAGTCTCTTCCTCTTCAAGTATGACTGTCAGACTTAGTTCTATCCTGACAGTGAATATGTAAACTATGGTGGCACAGGAGTCATCTATGTCACCACTAACCAGGAAGCAGAGCCTAAGACAGAACATGGCCAAGGACAATTACCCCCAAAGCTCAGACAATCAATAAATGAATGAGCTCCTTAGAGACACCAAGCAAGGCTTGGGGCTGACAAGTCAGAGTCATCTCATTCCTGACACCGAACTAACCTATGACCCTTAGCCACTTCTTGATTCCTCCATTTCTCTATGGCTTCCCTTTTAAAATCTGATGCTGTGACTGTAAATGACCATGGCCCACACTGCTCTGAGGAACTCTGGTTCATGTATATAAGCAGCTTGTTTGTTGGGATGGAACAGGATTTAGGAACCAAGCCCTCTGAAATCTCCAGACCAAGATCCAGTTTGCAATCTAATAGACTTTTGAAAGCTTTCTCATAGCCAGGTGGTGGCGGCACACACCTTTAATCCCAGTGCTTGGGAGGCAGAGGCAGGTGGATTTCTGAGTTCGAGGCCAGCCTTGTCTACAGAGTGAGTTCTAGGATATCCATGGCTACACAGAGAAACCCTGTCTCAAAAACCAGAAAGTTTTCTCAAATGTGTTTCAGCTAAAGTCTAGCTTATACATTCGAAAAGCCCTCATTGAATCCAAATATATTTTAAGGAATGAATACAAAACTGTCCATATAGGAAAATAACTGAGGTCAGTCTTTGTTGAAAAAGACCTGAAGAGTCATCAGGCTTGACCTTAAAGAGAGCAGATGACGCCACTCTTATGTAAGCCACTTGGGGGCATCAAGTACTGACAGAGAAAATGGAGAAGAAATGAACAAACACAACTCTGTTCAATCCTTGTTCACCTAGGAGGAAGACATACATTTGTAAACATTTAATTTCTCCCTTCTTTACAAGTGTAGGTGACACTTAACTCAATGATAATGTGTATCACTATGGCAAAATACCCAAGCAAAAAAGAATGAACCAAAATAACCCTCTCAAAACTAACAAAACAAAACAAACAAAAACAACAGAAAAAGACAAACATGCAAATGTAAAGGAAGGAAGGGTGGTTTAGAGTTCATTGTTCGTTTGGGTTCTTGATTTCTAAGTGTGAAGTCTACTTTTAAAGGGGCACACGATTAGATAGCAGGTTATGGTGGACAGACTGAGTGGAAGAGGACTCCTTATGTGAGCATCAACCATGATGAAGAAAGCAGGACAGAGAGAGATGCCACCATCATCGTCATTCATTCTTACCTCATAGGCTTACAAAGCATCCCAAACAGTAGCACCTTCTACAGATCCACTTTGCAATCACCAGTCCATGCAGGACATATGTGCATGGACCACAGCGCAAGAGAACGTGCAAAATAAACCTTGCCTAGACAAGCAGAGAAGATATGATTTCGTCCAAGCAACGAAGAGAAGAACACTAGGGAAGCCTGAGAAGTGGTACTTTAGCTGGGTTTTAAACCTCTGTAGACAGGACTGAGAGTGACTAAGAACAACATGAGAACAAAGCTAAGAAAGGAAAATGGAAGCTGCTTCATTATACAGAATAGACATTTTGGAGACCTGCTGGGAAAGATAGTATCATGTCTTACAAGGTATTTGTGGCCAAACATGATGACCTAAATTTAATCCCTAGGTCCTACATTGCAGTAGTTTTCCTTGGACCTACATGTGTATTTGTGTGTGTGTGTGTGTGTGTGTGTGTGTGTGTGTGTGTGTGTGTGTGTACGCAAGTGATACCATCAGACTGAAGAGGCGCTTAAATGTCTTATGACATTTAAGTTTGTTTTCAGGCAAAGGCAAGAGAGAAAGGATGTAGGCTAGAGAATGTGTATCCCAAGTAGACTGCTTGGTCGGGAGCTGTTCATGGTACTGACTGGAGACTGTTTCCGAATGGACTTCCTGGTTTGGAGCTGTTCGTGGTACTGACTGGAGACTTTCCGAATGGACTTCCTGGTCGGGAGCTGTTCGTGGTACTGACTGGCTGCCCTAGGAGAGATTGTAAGTTACAAGCATCTTTCTCATCTAGGCTGCGGAAGTTCTGCTTCAACATGGAGCCAATGTGAATGTTCAAGATGCAATCTTCTTTACCCCACTACACATCGCAGCCTACTACGGGCACGAGCAGGTAGGTATGAAGTGGGAGGAACTTCAATTTCGTGTGATATGCTAATTGGCTCCATCCATAGGTGCTTGTAGATCCATAGAAACACTGCAATGATTATGTCATTCATTGTTACTGTCTTAGTGCTGAGAGGAGACATTGCAGTGTGCTTTGGTGTTTTGCAGCAATGGGAATCAGCCAGCCTGAATTTGGGGAATAAAAAAATCTTTCCCAGGCTATTTGTAGCTTATACAGTGCCTGTAATCTCCATTTCTTAATGGAAAAAATTATGATTTAGACTTTCTAGGGATAACTTTGCAAAGAAATAGAGTTCCTTGGGAGATGTGTAGTCCACGGCACTCTTTAGATGCTAATGGAGTAGGCACAAGACATGTTACAAAGGCCCTTCCAGCAGCTCCAACAAACAGGTGTCTTTAAGAAACCTTATTTCTCTTTCTGCTCTAGGGGTGTTGGGGTCTGGAAAAGCCTCCCCAAACTTATTTTGCCTCTGGCTCTGAGCCTGTGACTTGCCTTTAAGAGCAACTTTGGGTTGTGATTGGAGTCAGAGTTTTCAGCAGATAGTCTCAGGTCTGCTGTCAGGTCTGATGTTTCTCCAGATTCTGTCTCTATGGAGGGAAAGGAAACGAGAGCATGCTGTGGTAAAATGGGAAGGGGAGGTGAGAGGTCAAAGTCACATGGGAAAGGACTAAGAATGCCAGCATTTCCCAGGGTCCTTGCAAATAGGGACCTGTAGCCATGGGAGAGCACCACTCCTTAGAAAATCTAATTTAGGTGTCTTCTGTTCCCAGTTCCCAGCACTCCATTTAAAGCCCAACAGGGCTGGTAGCATGCCAGTCAAGGCTGGGAAGAGAACTGGCGGGTGTGCCAGGCTGGTCAGCCTTCAGCCTTGTGTTCTCTCTGCCAGACCACAAGCCCACTTCTCAGTGAGCCCATGCAGAGAGCCATCAAACCCGAGCAATTTAACTAAACAGGGAAGTCAGAACTCAAAACAATGCGTTCCAACTTCAAAGTGTATTGATTTTTCCACCTCTGCGTAGTAAAAGACAAACAATACCTGTGCCAATTTCAAACACTGCCTCTTAGCTATTTGGGGGGGGGGGAATACATGAAAAGTAACAAAGAGAAAACCAGAAACACAACAGTAAGTGCATAACCATGTAAAACAGTCCTTCCTACATGTGATCCTTATCCTCTCATTGGCTTTCCACAGCTGCTATGTCACAGTACTCCCTGAGGGTCCGACTGTAACTTTCTATGGTCTGTGCTGCTCTGGTCACTGTATCTTTGTGTTCCTGTGAGCTGGCATATACTTGCACACTCTTGTGTCTGTGAAGCATGGCCCACAGATTATGAAACTTGGGAGTCCACTGATGTACTACTCAGACTGTACACAAGTGCCTGGGAGCCAGACACTGGTCATAGTATATGTGCAGGCTCCAACAGTCTGGTGAGGGGAAAGCCCCGTACTTCCTGGATTCAGGCAGGAGCAGGAGGTGTGGTGTGCATGCTGTTTGCAAAGTCATCTACTTGGCTGATTGACCTCACAACCAACAGAGAGATAAAGAGCCTCTGTGTGTGTTGGTGAAGAGCTAAATGTGTTTGCTTCCCATGAAAATATAGTCTCACAGCCACACAAATTATGCTAAAATGTGGATAGCCCTTTTATGATAAGGGACTCACTTTCTGAGTTAAGGCAGTGAACCAGTAATTTATGGAAACTGTTGTCATTTGCTAAAATATGCTGACAAGGAGAATGGCAAATACAGCCCAGTGCACCCCATTTCTTGTCTTATCCACTTAATTTTAAGTGGAGGGCGAGGTACTTCTAGCAAGCACAGTATTTCCAAAATATGTAATAATAGCACTTAATAGACAATCGAGTTCCTGGAGAGTGTAAATCTGTTATAAACTCACAGGGATGGCAGGAGTGGGCAGATCTGCTTAGGTGGGCAAGGTTTTGATGGTCAGGGACTTAAGTGTGGATCTGCCCATTAGCCAACTGAGGGGTAAAATGTACACATTTCTTGTTCATGTCTCCATTTCTATAGATAGATGTTAAGGGCTAAGTACTGTTATGTGCATTTTACAAGTGCTAACTTACTGAATCCTCACAGCATCTCCAAGATATAGAGCCATTACTGTTTCCACTTTAACATAAAGAAAGTGAGGTCTGGAAACATTAGCTCATTGGATGACAGGGACATGGCTAAGATACTGGAGCTGGGCCCCAGAGTCCCTGCTCTGCCTGGTACACTCAAGAGGAAGCCTTTCCCTATCTGCCACTCAGATAATACGTGGTTAAAAACTTGTTTCAAATGTCTATTTTATTAATCTGCTCTATGTTAGCCATTGTGTTTAGTAAGTAAACATATCATCATCGCCTCTGATCCTCACCACAACCTGTGAGTTGTCTGATTATGATTTCTACTTCATGCAAAGGAACTTTAGGTACAATTTAATAAAATTGGTTGGGGGTGTGTAGCTCAGTAATAAGACACTTGTCTAGAAAGTGTGAGGTTCTGGGCTTAGGTCTGACAACATCAGAAAGTGGTTAGTTAACCGCTCATCTCAARAGCCCAGAGCCTAAGCAGGTCAGATTACAATTCTGTCCCTATCTTATGCCCTGGATCTTAACTCCCAGTCACTGTGTGACACTCTCTCCTGGTTACTTTTAAGTGTCAACTTGGCACACTCTAGAATCATCTGGGAAGGACGTCTCAATGAGGGACAGTCTACAAAAAGTTAGCCTGTGGCCCTGTCTGTGGAAGAGTGTCTAAAATTGTTAGTTGAAATGTGAAATTGCCACTGTGGGAGGTACCATCCCTTGGGGAGGAGGCCCAGAAGGAAATTGTTTAATTCTTGGACTTCTTTTCAATGATATAATCATTCTTTCTGTTTTTCACCAGCTGGGCTAGAATTTTCTATTATTTTTGGGTGGGAGTAACCCAAGGGTAGCTTAGGTATTTTAGGCAGTCAAGAGTTCTACACTTGTACTGGCTGGTTTTGTGTGTCAACTTGACACAGGTTGGAGTTACCACAGAGAAAAGAGCATTAGGTGAGGAAATGCATCCATGAGATCCAGCTGTAAGGCATTTTCTTAATTAGTGATCAAGGAGAGAGGGCCCCATTGTGGGTGGTGCCACCCCTGGGCTGGTAGTCCTGGGTTCTATAAGAAACCAAGCTGAGCAAGCCAGTAAGAAGCATCCCTCCATGGACTCTGCATCAGCTCCTGCTTCCTGACCTGCTTGAGTTCCAGTCCTGACTTGCTTTGGTGATGAACAGCAATGTGGAAGTGTAAGCTGAAGAAACCCTTTCCTCCCTGGCTTGCTTCTTGGTCATGATGTTTGTGTAGAAATAGAGACTCTGGCTAAGACAACGCTGTATTCTAGGTTTGAGGGCAGGTCAACACAGGGTTTAATCAAATGCTAGCCATCTTCTCACTCTGCAGCTGAGGATGACCTTAAACTCCTGATTCTCCAAACTCCATATCCTGCTCCTTCTATTGCTGATGTTGTGGGCAGGTGACACCAGACACGCACTTGTTTTTTTCTCCCCATACTAAATTCAAATGATGGGTTCCTCCAGGTAACCAGTGTCCTTCTGAAGTTTGGTGCGGATGTCAATGTAAGTGGTGAAGTTGGAGACAGGCCTCTGCATCTGGCCTCCGCAAAGGGGTTCTTCAACATCGTGAAACTACTGGTAGAAGAAGGGAAYAAAGCAGACGGTAAGGCTGCGCCTGACTCCTCCATGTCACAGTCGCAGTGTCTTTCCCTTCCTCTGGAGGAGACAAGCCGAAGCCGGCTGCCCCTGCAGAGGTGTGCTAACATGTCTCACAAATCACATTTCACTCCCATAAGTCTGCTTGTTAAACTCAAATGAGAATGTTTCTTTATACCCTGCAGTTCAGTTTCCTCCACCCTGAGCACCCTGGGAAGGAATGTTCCGGATAGATAGGTCCTGTCTGTTGCTGTTTGCATGCCTTTTCCTTCTGTGGAGGTATAATTTACATATGGGAAACTCACTAAATGGCCATTAACTTCAAAGTAACTCATCTTCTGAGCTCTCCTGCCCCAGATCACTTCATCTCTTCTCAAACTTARCAAAATGGTTTGTTCCATTCTGTCTTGTTTTTATTTTCTGTGTGTGCACGTGTGAGGTGTATGTATATAGTGTGTGTTCAGGTCCTCACAGCCATATGTAGACTTTAGTGAAACATCTGGTGTCTTGTTCTATTACTCTGGCAGAGTCCCTCGATATAAGGTCCCTCTCTGAACCCAGAGCACAGCTGGCAGCTGGAACACACCAGCAGTCCTCCTAGCTTTGCCTCTGACGACAGGGTGGCCACCACTGCTCTTGAGCAATACCCAGCTTTTTACACAAGTGCTGGATATTTGAACGCAAGGCAAGTTTTGCCAAGAAGTGCTTTTACTCTGGTAATGACCTCCCAGCTGCAAATTCTCCAGATTAATTTTGCTGTTTATCCACACTACTGTAGCAAGCAGAGTCTTATCTTTTAAACTGCAGAAGGCCCTAAATATCCCACCATTTGTATATCCAGCTTCTTCCTGGCTGTAATTCAATGTTTCTGCCATTTTGCTACTATGTAAGTCCTTTGATTAGCAGATACATTTATCTCTCTTGGATACATATGTAGATGTGGAATTTCTGGACCCAAGGGCATGCAGATGCTGAACAATGTACCTTCTCCCAGACATTTGTACTCCCAAAGCATTCCTACTATTTTCCAATCTTGTAGCAATGTATTCCATCCCTCCCTACAGCCTTCCCAACAACTGATACTCTATTGTTACTCTAAAATTTGATAGGCACAAAGGTCATCAATTTAGTCTTTTTTATTTTGATTTTAAATTTATTTATTAAATAAATGTTGGAAAATCACTTGAAAGTAGCATTAAAGAAGAAGACTTCCTCCTGGACTTTTATTTTTTGGCACAGATTCACCGAACACTACATCTGGCCATAAAAATCCTCTCAGGCATATCCAGCCTCCTCCCACTTGCTCCCCCAGAGAACTAATTAAATGTCCATCAGTGATAGCCGCTGCCCTTTGTAACAAAAAGGATGCTCAGCTCCAAAAGGACATGGTTGTCAGGCCCACATTGCTGCCAGCTCCTTAGGTCTAAATTCAAATTGATAATCACTCACTGAAGCTAATCGATGCTTTCATCCAGTGGGGAAGAAGCCCAGTCA
>BDUI01002183.1:55449-73439 GCA_002335545.1 Apodemus speciosus | reverse complement strand
GCCACAAATGAGAATATGTTCAGGTTACAAAATTGCCCAAAATGTAATTCAGAAGGCAGGCTCTTCAGATCAGTGCATTTAAGGAGCTGGCCTATTCAGTCAGGTGTTTCAAGTCTCTGCCCTGCTTCAGTGTGGCTCTTGGGGCAGGAGAGAGAAAAAATAAGTCCTCATGTCAAGAGGTTTGAGATGCTGAGAGGGTCCTTAAAACTTATCCTTTCGACAGAATTGAGAAATGGAAACTTTTTGATTCAACATTCATTAGTACTTGCTAACTCTTTGTTAAACACCGAAGTTCTTTCATATAAGGCCCCCTTTAACGTGCCACAGGCTACTGCAGAACTGTCTAAATATCTGTCAAGATGGCAGATGGGAGCAAGGTTCAGTAATTAAAAGCAGGTACTGCCCACTCAGAGGAACTGAGCTCAACTGCCAGCACCCACATCAGAGGGCTCCAAACACATGCCRTCCCTGGTCACCTAAACTTGGATATGAACATACACACGTGCACACATACACACATGCACAGAAACACATACAACCCACACACAAATACACACACCAGAGGTACATGCACGCACAACTAAAAGGAAAAATAATTTAAAATGAGCCTATAAGATCACAGTCAGGAAGGCCACTTTATTTTAAACATATCTCATTGAAATTATTATGCAGACTTGTGGGGTTTATTTCTAACAGTGGATAGTCTTTGCAGTCATTGCTGACTTGATCTCAAAGTTTTGTTTTATCTTAAATGTCAGTAATCAGAAATAAGGAAAAGGAATTTCCACATATCCAACTATCCAAAAATCTTTCAAAACAAAAAACCATTGGTAGACAATAATTCCTTTTTAAAATGGAGGAGACTGTGAAATATTTTCTTGATAACGAAGCACATGTATTCCTTTGAAAGACTCTTTTATTTAAATATATTGGTTTGAGTTTTTAGTTGCTTTGATAGGGATTGAGYCTCAGGGCTTTCCACATGCTAAATAAACTACTTATTGCTAAGAAATCATTCATTTTGGTGACAAGATTTCCTTAAGTTATCCTTCTGATTTTGAACTCACTCCACAGTTCAAGCTGGTCTTGAAGCTATCATCCTGATATGTTGGATCCATCTGGGATCAGAGAACTACCTGCACTGCCAGGTCTGACTTTAGCTATTTCAAGCAGAATACCATTGATATGTAGCATCATATCTCAATGTTCCTGGATAATGTAACAATTTTTACATTTTAGTCTCTGTAAATCAGTCCAAGATGAAAACAAATACCTCACAACAACTGTGGCAGACCTCTGTGAACTCTGTGTCTGAGGCCACCTCCCTTCAGTGTGTAGTGGAAGAAGGAATGTCTATAACACAGGGAGGAGAGTTTATCACRTAGGGGAACCCTAAAGTTCACTGGTTCTGTTGAAGAGGAATCACACTGGAGAGGTGAGGATGGCTAATTGGTGTTCCATACCTGGCATAGGTCTGTACCACTATTCTTCACAATCTTCAATGGACACTTGGGCACTCCCAGAGAAGAGACTCCTAATGCCCTGGGCTCCAGCAGGAACCCATGCCATTGACTCTACCTGGCTTCTCACAGAACATGAAAAAAATCATAGTTATAGACAAGCAGATCAAAACGAGACTGTCTTCTGGGGGAAGGGTGTTCTTCTGAGGCACTGCTCACAGACTTTGCAGGAGAATTTTGGAGATATAGCTGAAGTTTGTCTGTTTGCTTAAGACCTTACAGGACAATTAATGAGAGAGGCTGTCAACAAACGCAGCAGCTAGCAGGTGAATCTGTCGTCATTAACGGCTACATGATGGTGTGTCACCAGTCAGAATGAGCTACCTGTACTTTTGAGTCACTATGGTCTTCCCTAACTTTCCCGAGAGATTGTTCATCACTTAACAATGTTCCCTCCAATTCTTCTGCTTGTAAAAACACATCAAATAATAGATGACTTTGGAAAGAAAAAATCATAATAAAGCAAATGTGTCTAGAACAGCTGATCCAATTATTTTCTTCCCCAGATATTGAATTAACGTCAGACCTAGAATTGAACAGTTGGTGTTCAGTTATTATTAAGCCTGTCTTGCAACTAGASTTTATGTTCTTCGAAGATRTATTTTTATGCATTTGTAGYTTATTGGTTTTAATGCAAAACTTATAAGAGAAATTAGGAAATAGGTAGAATGATCTTCATTAACACAAAACTTATAAGTGAAATTAGGAAATAGGTAGAATGATCTTCATTAAATGTGTATGCATGAAAACTATCACTCTAAATGCATTATGAACATAAAGTTCATGAATGTTTTCTGTTTGTTTCCAACAATGGTTTGTTTTAGCCACAATAATTGATAAAACATGAGTATATTARCACTGGTACAATGATGGACAGTTAGTGACTGTTTAAAAAGTGATACTACAGTCAGATTTTCCCAAGCATTCAAAGCTAATTACTAATGATTAAACCATGAAAGGGCTGTGTTAAAGGCTGTTGCCCTGTTTAGTGCCCCCTGTAAAGTAGACACAATCTGGACACACCTTGGTAGAAAGAACTCAGTTGTAAAGTTGCCTTTATCAGACTGGCCGCTGGCCGTGGCTGTGAGGGAACATCCTGATTAATGACTGATGGGAGGACCCAGCCCACCACATGCAGCACCAGCCCTGAGACACTGGTCCTGGGCTGTCAGAGAGTTAGCTGAGCATGAGCCAGGTGTGAGCCAGCCAGCACCATCCTCCCTTGGTTGCTGCTCCATTTCCTACTTGAGTTCCCATCCTAAGTTCCCTCTCTGGTGTATTATGACTGGAAAATATAAACAAACAAGCCCTTTGCTCCCCAGGCCACATTTTGTCCTGTGTTTTCTGACAGGAGAATAAGCAGATATGAGGTAACTCCAGAATCTGAGCAGAGCACAGGAGTCAGGCTCAGWGCTCTACCTGCAAAGAACCATCTCTAGCATCACAAGGGGTCCCATAGAGACGTGATGCCAGCAACGCCAGACACATGAAGACATTGGGCTTCTACAAACAGCCAGACAGGACCCTGAACCTGTGACTGGAATTGCTACCAGGAGACACTGGATAACATTACTATCACTAATGATTATATTGTCAGGACAAGGTTCTGTGCTCCTATGTCATGAGCTCCAAAGTCAGGTGTATCTTCTATTCTTCAAAACCCACTTTAACAAGCGTACTTAAATGCTTTAGCCTCCCTTCTAGCCCCCCATAGGTCGTGGAAAGGAAAGGCTAATAGAGCAAAGGAGGATGTGGACCTGTTGAGAAATAGTTCTTTGGGGCGAATCCAGTCTGCATCATCAGGATATATCAGCAGTTCAGTTCACATGAATCAGCAGTGTTAGCTCAATCCACTTGCAAACACCATTCATGAGCCAGTAATAGCAGTTTGATCCAGAAGAAMCTGTGACGTTCTGCCAATCGGCTGGAGTCTGCAGAAGCATGGAAAAGCCACCCAAACACCACTAGAAGTTGGTGCATTTCTCTCTGCAACATCATGATGAGTGGCAAGGTGCACCAGTACCGCACAGCGCCGTCCACTCTCTGTTGGGTTATATTTACGTCCTTTCCAAACATCACATGTTTTATCAAGCATCCACTCTAACAAAACATTACACRCCCATTTTCCCGGCAGCTTCCAGAAAAACACCACATGCTTGTTCTCAGCAAACATCCCCCCACATGTCATGTTCTCAGCAAAAACATCCTCTCATAAGACAATTTCCAGARTAACATCATGTGACACAATTGAGTCTCCAAAGAAACCAGAAATTTCCTCTTCAGTCAGGGTCTGATGTACAGCAGACTGGAAGATATCATAGATGGGGGATGGCCAATCTGGAGAAGTGTGAAGAGTGAAGGATCTCTACTGAGCATTGTCCCAGGGCAGCATAGATAACCCCTTCATGCTCGCCTTCTCTTGTCTGGAACTTCCAAATGGTCCTTTTCTGGTCTCCTAGAGCCTAACATCGAAGGAGTCCTAGAGAACACTTTCAATCTCTGTTAGCACATCATTCACATTCCAAAAAGAAACTTCAGATACACTGAGAGTTATAAAACTGTATGGTTAAAGGAAAAAGACAGAAAACTGCTGTTAAGAATCTTCATCTGAAATGCGTCTCTATTTGTGCAAAATGGTGTTGTGATTCTCAGCTGAGGGGTGCAGCACCTCCCATACAGCACCTAAACTCTCAGATCACTGGCTGTCACCTCCACCTACTGAAACAGCACTACTGGGTTTGGTGATCTGGATGAGACCTTTAAATTACATAGATTTTATATTTGCATGATGGACACGGCATGTACAGCACCGTAGGTTAAGGAGACCAGAGAACAGCATGTAAGAGTCAGTTCTCTCCTACCATGGGTAGCCTGGGGAGAGACNGGTGTGCTTAGGAAAGTGCCCTGAAGGGTCAGCTGGGATTGAGAAAGATGTACCCCAGGAATGAAGCAAGAGTCTGCTGGGAACCAGAGCCACAGCAGCCTCTCAGCTTTCCAGGAGGAAATAGGCCCTTAACATTAGGAGCCCTCACTGGAAAAGGGTTGTCATTTTGCTACAAAAATGATTTGAAGGTAACAAACCTTGACTAGAAGGTCATTTACTCAGACCTCACATGTTTCTCAGCTAACTTTCAACCTCTAAAAACTATACTCCAGGCTGATCTGTTMTCTGTATATTGTTTGGTTTGCATTGGTGAATAATAGAAAGTGAAAGACTTTTTGATCCTAAAGTAACATTAACCTTGCACTTCTATATCAGGCTTCAAACCTTCAAATATAATGAGTTTGCAGGGTGGCTTGTTTTTTTTTTAACAATCAAACCCATTATAAAGGAAGGGAAGTTGAGGAAACTTCCACCTAGGGAGGAAGCAGAGACTCTACACCRGTTATTGTGTCCATTGTCACATTTAAGTTCAGAAGTCTTTTGAAATGGAAACAAATCTAATTATCTATTAACTACTTCTCTTGTTGCTGTGGCCAAATAGATAGCTCACGTGGAGCAGCATGGCAGGGAGGGTGTATTCTGCCTCTGTCTGAGGAGTCACAGTCCGGCGCGGGATGGACTGCCATCACGGCATGCTGGCTGGAGGCTGGGCAGCTGCTTGTCTTGCATCTGTGGCCAGACCAGGCATCAGAGGCGAGTGCTGCCACCCAGCTAGAGCCTCCTTTCCCTTTCTGTGTTCAGTCTAGGACCCCAGCACATGGGACAGTATAGCCTACATTCAGGAGAGGTCTCAGTTAAACCTCTCTGGGAAAGTCCTCACAGGATAATGGAAAGGTGTACCTCACTAACACCTCAAGGATTTATTCATACAATCAGGACAACAATATAAGTCATCCACAATAGAGTGCGTGTGTGTGTGTGTGTGTGTGTGTGTGTGTGTGTGTGTGTGTGTGTGTGTTCATCCACACACATATGGATAAACAAATATGTATATGTGTATGATGTATATGTATACATATGAGCACATATATGTATACATATGTACAGATACACATGTACAAATCTAGGTATGTTCACATAAACACACACATGTGAATATACTGATATATGCTATTGTCCTGCTATATCCTATAACTAATAAAGCAACTTGGACAATCAACTACTCAGTGGATAACATTGCAGTTCAATTTACAAAGTAAATAGTTGAAGATGATAGGATACATTATACCAAGATAATGATGATTTATTCACCCAGTCATTCAAGGAAAACTTACTACAGACTTGCACTGTGTTGATGGAAGAAGAAACATTAACATCCTAGTACCACTTGTCTCCTTAAAGAAGCCCTTCTGTGAGGTGTGAAGGTGACATGAAGTGTGTCCACCAGCACACACTGCTGTGCACCCCATTCTAATGAAGCCAGGAAGAATCCTGGGAGACAATGAGCTCTGCTTTCGTCATGAAGTGTCACACAGTGGGCAATTATTGGTCACACAGGGCAGTTTCATTAAGAATGGCTTCCTCGAAGGCCATCCCAGGAGGAGGAAGTAGTGAGATGCAAGAAACTKCCTCTACTAGGACTGAGCCCCTGTTCCCTTCCTCTTGCCATGATCTAGATGTGAACTGATCCACGCACTACACGAGGGACGCTCAAATTCCTAGGGTTTGGGAGGATCGCAAGAGCAGAGTGCAGTCCTGTTTTGTAAAGACCAATTACAGGAGAAGGGGCATTTCTGACACTTGCTTGTTCAAAACAAAAGCCAATTGTCATGGGTGGACGACGCACTTACTCTCTATGTTCTTCCTGACTCTATTTAAAATAGTAAGATTAGACTGAATTCAAAAGTAACCCTGGAGGTGGGGATGTATCTAGAAGAGTTTAGCAGGGAGTTTGGGAGACTATCTTGAAAGTGAGTGACAGTGTCCCAGAGTTCAAGGCCAGCCTGGTCTACAGAGTGAGTTCCGGGACACCCAGGGATACACAGAGAAACCCTGTCTCGAAAAAATTAAAATAAAATAAATAAAAAATTATAAAATGCACGAGAGGAGAAGACGAGCAGAGCCAGCCTGTCTCCCTTTACTTCCTGACTGCAGCTCTGGCTGATCTGCTGCTCCAGGCTCTGTTGCTTTGCCTTCCCTGCATAACCAACTGTTCTCTCTTTAACCATGAGCTAAAAGGAGCCTTTCCTCCTTAAGTTGCTCCTGCTCCAGCTACAAGGCAAGTGTCACACAGACAACGTGTTTGCCTTCCACAGCCCTTCCTCTGTGTATCTCAGCTTTCGCAGGAAACATGTGAAGTCCAAATTCCATTTAAGTAGTTCAATGGACCTAGATGCAAAATTCACCCATAAAAATATTAATTTTGGGGGGTCCTTACATATGTCAGTGTTCCCTCCCACTGGAAAGAGCTGATCATGTGCATGCTCCACAGTTTGTGTTCTGGATCCAGAGCATGAGCCCATTTGAAATCTCAACAGCATGAGGCAAGTGGAGAGAATACAACGAAGACTAAAGCTCAGAGTCCAGCTCATCCTCCAGGTCCCTGGATGGTGTGTGGACATGCTCCCTGAACAGGGACAACCTGGAGCACTTACTCACTGGTCACAGGAGCTTTGACAGATACTGTGTCATTTTCCTGAGGATTAATTTCAGACTGTTACCTCAATTTGATAAAAAATTTTATGGACCTGTCAGTAATAAACATTCGATTGTCTTACACATATCTGCTAGGTTAAAGGCAAACTGACAACACTGGGAACACTTAACCAAAATACTAAGAATTTCATATAAGTTTTTGTTTGCTCTGGATGTTTAACATATGATTCTGTTGCCCTTGGTAACAGCACACACAGGAGCCCTGTTACCTCCTCTCAGCTCCTTTTCTCTTTCACCCTCTTCCTTTTGTCTCTGTCTCTGCCTCTCTATTTTTCTTTGTGTGTCTCTATGTGCCCCTCTCTGCTTTTCTCTCTCTGTATCTGCCTCTGTCTGTCTCTCTATATGTCTCTATCTAGGTCTTCCCTGCCTCCCCCCTCTATGTGTGTGTGTGTGTGTGTGTGTGTGTGTGTGTGTGTGTGTGTGTGTGTGTGTGTGCATTACTGTTCTATACACACCAGTATCTGGATTGTCCTGGATTAATCAAGTGTGTATCATTTCTTATGGGTCTCATAATAATACATAACTTCCTGGGCAATCTAAACAACAACAATATACCATTTCAGTTTCAGTTCCATAATATACAGACAACTTTGGTCTTGTGTACAAATGTTCTTTTTGAATTGAAGGTGATCGCCTTTTGTCTGCTTTTCGGTGTTCAGCCTTCTGTCTGTGTCATCTTTGTGCCAAGTACTATTTCCCATAAAGTCATCAACCATATTGGATTAGGATCTAATCTAATGACCCTACTGCATTTCCACTATGTCTTGGAAGACAATACCACTAAATAGAGTCTACAGTGACATCCTGGGATGTAGGACTTCTGCAGAGACATGACTCAGCACATAGGAAGCTCTATCTTTCTTATTTTCTGCTTCTGCAGTGCTTGTACCTATGGCAAGAACATTGACCTGGTCAAATTCCTTCTTGATCAAAATGCTGTGAACATTAACCACCGAGGAAGGGATGGGCACACAGGTGAGACTGCTGAGAACATCATGTCTACCCATGACTGTCAGTTCTTAAGAACGGCGCTGAGCCTGGAGGGAGCAACAAGCCGATAATGGTCACGCCCCAGTGGACAAGGTGTTTTCATAAATTAGAATCATTTAGAATTAATGATAAATGACAATATTAAAAATCAATTGAGATCCCCTGGGGATTGTTCAGTCCCCCTGTTGTGTTCAAACCTGCATACATTTGCATCCTGTGTTCCCTCCATCACAATAGGTTGATGATCATGACATCTCTCTGCCCTTGGTTTGGTTCTCAAGAAAAATATTCATTGAACTCTTGATTATTATTTTTGTAAATGCAATATCTGTTCTTGATAATTATTGTATAAAGAGGAATGAAAAATTAAAACACACCAAGTTAATGTAGTCAGTATGGAAGGCTGCCTAGACTAGAGTCTCTCTTTTGCTGAACACATCACATGCTTTCTCAATAATAAAATTAATTCTTCATTACACACCAATTACAGATTTATATCTCTGGAAACAATCCTGTTTGTAGGGTAACTCTTTTGACATCAAAGAATCTCTTTTTTTCTTCTTTTTCTCCTTTTGTTCTTTTTCATCACAGGATTACACTCTGCTTGCTACCACGGCCACATCCGCCTGGTTCAGTTCCTACTGGATAATGGTGCAGATATGAATCTGGTGGCTTGTGATCCCAGCAGGTCTAGTGGTGAAAAAGATGAGCAGACATGTTTGATGTGGGCTTATGAGAAAGGTAAGTTTTTAATCATTGCATCTCTGCAGCGAGGCGTTGAACCATGTGCATAGATTATGTCAATGCATCAATAATTTCTTTGCTTACATGACACGAACCCTCCTCCTTCCTCTGTAGATTGTGTGTAAGGCTCTGGGGACTTGGATCAAAGAGTCCACTGGGCTGTTATTAGAGAAAGCAACTTTTGGGCTGCAAATGAGCTGATGTATTCTCAGCATTGATGACAAAAAASGACTGGACTGCTGTAATTCTAAGCTCTAGAGAAACAAGACAGAGATAAGTGGCCATAGAAGAGTGACCTATAGTTGGTTTTTATATATGTTTATCTATATACATATGTAGGTATGTATGTGTGTATATGTACTTATGTATGTTTTATATATATGTGTGTTTATGTATGTATGTGTTTATGTATGTAAGTATGTATGTATATGAAAGGGAGAGCATTTCTCAGTATAAACTCTGCCAAGGACTTCTGTGTTATAAAACAAGGAAGATATGACACAAAACACACAGCTCTCACCTTAAAAAGAAACAAGAGAGCGTTTATTCCAGATCTGAATTGATCAACCATGGCCCAGAAACACAGATTTAGGTTATTGTAATACCATATTCCAATACATTAATACTTTTGTGAAGGTTTTGTAGCAACAGAACAAAATAAAGTCATACACTCTGACATAGTTTCAAATACAGGGTTGAAAACATCAGATAGACTTGTTATAGTCATGCACATATATCTCTAAGTGTCCAATGTGATGGCATGGCATCTTTAGCCTTTGGTTTGGTGGAACTGAAAGGGCTGTTTGCAGACACKAAAAGAGTTTACCTAATAGGCATAAGAATGTTATGTGGTGCACAGAGGTGGGCAGCAAATAGCATGAGGTCTATCTTGGAGCGTGGTTGATAAACCCAGTGATACTCAATTGGAGAAAACTCATTTCCTCTTTGCTATTATTATGTATCAATTGTAAATAGCTTCTTGGTTAGGGGTAGAACCCTGTGTCCACTTCCTCTTCTAAGTTCTGGGGCCTGTCTGGCTTGAATCACAGGTCTTGTGTGAGCTGTGATAATCTCTGAATTCATATATGTGTCAATTCTTTTGTGTCTGGAAGACATTGTTTCCTTGGAATCACCCCTCACTTCTGGGCTTTACAATCTTTCTATCCCCCTTGCTGAATAGATCCCAGAGACGTGAGGCAAGGGGTTTGATAAAGACATCCCATTCCGAACTCGAATCTCTCATCCCATGCTCAGTTCATGGATGTGTCTTAATTTCAATCTACTGCATCAAGGAGCTTCAGTGACRTACATTGAAAGGCACTGACCCACATGTATAGCAGTATGTTATCAGAAACCGTTTTATTACCATGTCCCTTTAGCAGAATGACAGTAGTGGGATTTCCCTGAGCCTATGACCCATCTAACATCAGATTCCTGGTCACTTAGGCTGTGTCAGGTATAGGTTCCACATCACAGAATGGGTCTTAAATCTAATCAAAAAGTGATTGATCAYTCCTATAACATTTGTACTACTACTGAGCCAACATATCTTTCAAGCAGGTCATAGGGTTTGTAGATGGGCGAATTGGTGATTACCTTTCTTCTCTAGTAGAGTTCCTTAAAACRCCATGAGAGCCACTCAGAAGTACRAAGCTTCTAGTTGGGCAATACCTTGATTTCTCTGAGCTGGATGACGTGAGTCAGTACTGCCTTCAACCATGTGGCCTTTCTTTGCCTTGTAAAATAACCAATAGCCTTGGCAATAAACTGTGATATTKGCCAAGAACTCAACAAGAAATTACAATTTTCTGGCACTTGAGGTTTTTCTTGGTGGCATGAGATGTATATATGGTGATTTCATTTAGATCCCTTCCATATATGTAGATAATTTAGAAAGCTTCTAGAGTAGCAAGCTTCCACATAATTTTCCCATTGGCCTTGAGCTTTCCTGACAAGGAAGAACACTTCCCCAGATTCCCTCTTTTACACAATTCTCCCATCACCTTCCCTATTTAATCYTCTATTCTAGTTTCYTCTTTGTACTTTAAGATATTTAAAGTATATAAAAAATAAGCATCTCATTTTCTTTTAAATGKGAGAATCCTCAAAGATCATAGTGACAAATTACCAAGCTGTAGACTGTCTCAGCTACAAAGTTATCTAAGAGATTTTGTGCCTGAAGTCCATTAATGAGAAGAGAGATAGAGTTTGAAGAATGAAACGTGGAACTACTGTAAGCTTACAGACCGAGAGACAGAAAAAATTACACAAGCCTGAAGATCGCTAGTGAAAAAAACAATGCAGGATTACTTTTATACCGAAGAGTCAATAAAATAGTGGCGAAACAGCAAACACTTTATATCATCGCACAAGCTGCATCCACATAGCTCAGCAGATTCTTACACATACCCAGAACCCTAAGAAAAAAATTTCACAGCACCCAAGCCCCAGAAACACTCCTGACAATCTCATTTAATCCCTTTCCCCAAGGAGCCAACACCGCCTCTTTCTCTGATTAATGGACTAGTGTTACAGTATATTTCATTGTATCAGGTTCCTGTTGGCCAACAATGTGTGAGATCATCTCTCTGCAGGCAGCTGTAGACCCCTTTTCATATCACTGCTTCGTGAAAGGTTTTGAGGCAGTATCACAATTCATTCCATTTATTCTACTATTCGTGGGCATTTGGCCATATTTCAATTTGGAGCATTCAGAACTCACTTGTGAGTGTACATGTCTCTTTGATGGATATGAATGCACTTCCGTAAGGTATCAAAGYTTTCTTCTTTGTGTTAAAAAGCTCCAARTACCTCTATCTTTAAGAATCAGTGGGGAAATCTTCCACAGCTTAAAGCTTGGGAGGCCGCACTAGACTCCTTTTGCTCCGCGCATCACATTTGTTCACGCATGCTCAGACAGCCCTTTCTCAAGGGCTGTGCTCATCAGCACAGCAGCATTTCATCTCCGGGAAGCAGCTCTGCAGTTGCTGCTGCGGCTAGCTCTTCACAGAGCTTCACTTTACTTGTCTTTACGTGATTGAGAGTGATAGTCTAATTCTGGCTTTATTTTATTTTTTGTTGGAATCCACTCCTCAGAAAACAATGTATCATGGTACTGCCTCCTTAGCAAAGGGCAGCAGAAACCCCGTAGTTCAGTGGGGCTGCCCGCTTGTCTCTCTAGCACTAGTCCCAGCTCTATTTGTCCAACTCATGCACCAGGCACCAGTGTGGATTTCCATAATTACCGTGAACTTTAACAAACTGAATGTTAGTGCCCAGGAGACAGATGGATGGTTTGCATATGTTTGGGGGCAAAGCGAGTCAGACCATTGTTGATACCATTCTCTGGCATTGTTTTCATCCACTCTGGGAAGACTGACACAGCCTTGTTAATACAGTCAGTGGGAAGAAGTTTCTGCTTGTTTTCAGTAAAGATATGCTGTCTTTTGTCTCTTGGGGAGGGGATCACTAAGTTAATTGATGGCTTTAGAAATAGACTCTTCYATGTGCAAAYGAAGAWGTTGAAGAAACAGTGAGGTCCATGAAGAGTTCTCTCTCTACAGAACAGAAGAGATTTCCTTCAAAATGTCTCTACCTTACCCCAAGAAATAGAAGCTAGGCAGGGACCTCACAGGAAGGGTCTCTCTGTTTGAAAGGACATTTATATTAGTTAAGGGAGTCTGACCTAGAGTATTTAAGAATATGCCCAACACAAAACCTCAACTTACTTCAAGCACTATGAGCAATTATTTTGTGATGTTTCTGTCACTCAGTTATACAATTCCCAAGTATGACTCTGTGGATGACAGCATCATGTGGCAATGACAAAAYCCTGGGCACCCTCTTTCATCTGAGACTACACTCAGAATAGGACAGTAGTTCATCCTTCTCGATGCCATGCGTGTCTTCATGGCTCTAAAGCAGACATTTTAGCTTACCCCAGCTAAATTTTAGCCAACCTTCACTCACTGTTCTTATATAATAACTTCACAGGTGCCTTAAGGGTCTAGAATGGAAAGTTGTACTTCCTGAATACTCCTTGAAAAATTGATTCACCCTAGTTTTGTAGGACCATGCAGGATAGATGTCGTCTATTTACATGAACCTTTAAATACATGTAAACCATAATTAATCTTGGGAAGATGTTCCCTGCTGACCTCAGTTCTGCACTGATATYTCCTGATTGAGAACTAGCCATGTTTAGCTAGACTGTACCAAGCCCCAATTTTGCAGTATTTAGAGTGTTCCTCTTCCTTTCTCTGTTATTCTGCCAGACGTGAAGAAGGGATAGCAATCTCTCTTGGATTCCCTCTGTCCTTTCTCTGGGGCACGAAGGACTTGTAGAAATTGATTTTAAATTGTCCTGAAGAAGTAGCCTAAAGCCGGATATGTTCAAATCCTCTGTCCTAAGAAGCAGTATGGAAAACCCGTTGTAACGAGCTGCACATAATCCTACACTGTTCACTGAAGGTGAAACTGCTAAATGAAAAGATCTCAGGTAATTAGAATTGAACCCATAGCTCACTGGCTTGTCTGGCAGTTGGATTTGAAAAGGCTGCCTTGGACAAAGGAGAACACTCTTTTATGTCAGGCTGTTCAGGGTCAGAAAATAACACACACTAGAAACAGAACTAAAACCTACTTATTTGCTTCAGTGTCGACACCAGTTAAGTAATTTACAGATGCTCCTATCCCAATATTTAATTACCCACAATGCAATATTTATATGCAGCAGAGGTGCCATAATTTACAGTGACAGGAAGCTGGGGTTGAAGAATTAGGAGTAAGTGAGCAAAACAATAAAACTCGAGGCTCCTGTCCTGAGATACATGCTTTGTTTATTCCTTCTGACAAGGGGAGCGCGATGTGAATTATTTATAGTAAGTATGCTATCACGTTCTCTCTAACCAAGTAATGAAATCTCATAGTCATGATTTTCTATAGATTGTAGCCCATAAAAAAAGTAGCTGAGAGATGAAGGTAAGGAGGAATAGAGGTAAGAAGTGGTAGATTCATGAACCATTCTGGAGACTTTCACTGATGTATCCTGAAGTCCTCAGGTAGCTTCTGTGCTGAATTCTAAGGCAGCTGGAGAGCAGCTGTGTGGTTGGCTAACGTGGGGTAGCAGGCTAGAGTGAACCAGGAGCAATGGGGAGGGAAAGGAAGCACTAATACAAATTTGAGGTGGAATTTTAAGCCTGTGTGAATTTCTATACTCACTACTACCTTTCACATATTTAGTTAGTCTTTGAAATATAAGTAATAATACCAACCATCATTTAAGTGGACAGATTTTATTGTTATCATAAACATTGTATGCAAATATTTTCTGAAGTATAGTTGCTGTAAGTATTGGGATATTTAAACTGRGCAGACGACACTCACATTTGTCATATCTATGTAGTATATATTTATATAAATGTATGATCCAACAATCAAAGCAATTTACTTCCCTTCATTTGGTTCATGGAGGAGGAGGCTCATTCTGCAGCCTAGACTACCCTGGTACTCAGTTTCTACTCCAGGTCATCCTAGAGCTCAGAGCAGTCCTCTTAACAACAGCTTGCCAAGTCGTGGATCCAGGGATGAGCCACAATGTCCTGCCCACAGAGGCCTTGGAATAGGGGGTGTCTTTCCACTATGGAGAATTTGGGAGTTATTTACTAAGTCACCTACCTGAGACACACAGGTGTCCACAGAGAGCAGACAGAATTCTGCTTCACTGCAGAGGTCAGACTTTTGTCCACACAGTAGAAAACGAGGCAGTGTGAAGCCCATGAGCCAACTCATTACCAAATGAGCACAAGAACATCTTCTATATTCTCTGYTTTATGCTAAAACTTAAGATGAACAATGAGCATTGACTTTACCGAATTCTGACAGGAGCTGAGAACCAGACATATTTAGATCATGACAGATCCTGGATGCAAATAGTCTTTCATCATGTGCAGTATGCTTTAGTATATATGAAATAATCATATATAGTATGGGAGAAGCCCTTTGGAGCTTCTACTGAGGAGTTTCAGTCCCTGACAAGCCCATCATACAAAACTTAAAAATAGAGAAACACATGCCAGGTCATGTGAATACTCATTTTTATTTGTGGCTCAAAGCATACTACTAACATTAAAACCTCAAACTAAAGCAAATGTTGATAGTCCCTATTTAAAATAGCATTGAGTAATTTGAAACTATGATTCTGATTTGTGTGGCTGTGTGACAGTAATGAAATCTCTTCGGGCATTATTACCCTCTTGACCATGGCGGGGCTTTCAGGTCTTCTTCAAGAAGACCTTCACTCAGCTTCCTGCCAATTCCAGAGGACCGCACTAACAGGTGACCCCTCCCTAGACAACATATAAATGTGAGATCAACGTAAGACCACCACCCTCAGCAATACATTTCTACTGTGCATCCCTCATGCATTCTGTTACCTGATGACACCATCCACAGTTCACATGCACACATGCGCACACACACACACACACACACTCACACACACATATACATATACACATGCACATACACACATACATATACACATATACATATATATACATAAAATATTTGACCATTTTCCCCTCAGCTTCTCACCCCACCACATAGAACCATTTAAATAAAAGTCCCCTCATGCAACTTCAGTATATTTTGAGTCTATCCCTTCCTCTTTATTTTTACCACTATTGTGTTAGTTCAAACCCTGCCTTATATCTTGCCTAATTCATTTTAACACCTTGTTAACTCATTTTGCTTTTAATATCATTTACACCTATTTCTCTAGCTATAGTCTAACAAATATATTCAAAATTCAAAAGCTTTTAGGGACACACAACCACCTACAGGAAAAARTCCTGCTTAATATCATGCCCATTGCACTTCCTGCTTCACAACCATTGTGRGAGGTTACTCTTGTCATAAGGGTGACATGTCAACCATTGCCACATTGACTAGGTCACTATCATTTTCTCAGTGTCCACTCTGTCAAGCATGTTCCAGACCTGATGTACTGTTCTGTATAACGACACAGAGGAGTAACATCTGTTGGTAATAAAATCTCCCCTTTCATCCTTCAACATGGTGGCATTCCATCTTCCTTCCCATGCTTTTCCCATGCCTCTTCTTCACCAAATTTTACTCCTTAAATTTTTAATTTCCACTTGATCTTCATGAATAAATATATGGATTCTCTTTAAGAGAAAGCCTTTCTGCATCCCAGCCTCAAAATAGCCAGTTTGGATGTTTGGTTTTGTGGCATATATATATATATATATATATATATATATATATATATATATATACACACACACACACACACACACACACACACACACACACTCACTCACTCACTCCCAACAAGTTCGGTGCATGCTTGTTGAAATGAAACCATGAACGAAGGAGCCATGAGACATGACAATCTGTTCCAGGAACCATTACAGGTTAACTTGTGAGCAATGTTTTTGGAAATACTAATTATGGCTACCCTGTTAACTCTGAAGCTATGTCTTTAAGAGCGATATCTGACTTAACTGCTAAGTCTCTGTCAACTTTCAGCTTTAATTTTCAATGTGACACAGCCTAGAGTCCTCTGAGAGGGAAGTCTCAACTGAGGAACTGCCTAGGTCAAATTGACCTGTAAGCACGTCAGAAGGCATCCAGCAGTGACYAGCTGTGGCCTAGAAGTAAAAGTCAAGCAAACTTTTCTGTCCCCACAATATTTTCATTAGTGTGCTTTATCACAGTAGCAGACAGGACTCTAGAAGAKAAATTCGTCGCAGGCATGGGGTGTTGCTCTGGTAGACYGATCTGTTTCATTTAARGACTGTGGRCATGTTTGTATCTGGGCTGGGAAAGCCACTGTGTGTTCAAAGCTCAGCAAACTCCTTCCATGAGAGCTTGGAGGACAAGAAGGCTGAGAGAAGTGCAAACAAGGAATGCCTTGCTCATGATGTTCATAGGAAAGAGAGAGCAGAAATCAGGAGGCAGAAGCGACAGGACGCTTGGGGAGCTTGCTCCCTGCCTTGCTTCCAGGGTAGCTAGCTTTCTTGTACAGCCCAGAACCACTGCATTAAGAGTGGTGCTGTTTATGGTGATCTGGGTCYTTCTAGATCACTAATATTCAGGGCAATTCTCCGCAGACATGCCTGTAACCCAATCTGAGTCAGACTCCCCAGTTAAGGCTTTCCTCATATAAACCCTAAGCTATGTCAAATGGACAAAGCCAACTAAGACAACCGTCATATTCAAGTAAATAAGCAGAAGACTTTTGCAGACTTGTCCAGTTTCCCATTTCTGTACACTGGAGTAGCATTTTACTTTGGCCAAAATCTTTCCCTCTCTTTGCTTTACTCACCTTACCTTTCAAATCCAGCCTGTAACTCATTACATAGCTCTTCCCAGGCTAGACCCCCACAGACCATGACAGGACACTGCTAAGATGCCAGCTCTCAGCATCTTCTGTTTTCATCCTTAAAGCTTGGCTAAATAAAATTAAAATAATGTATATGGTGTAAAGAAGACATACAATTCTTTTTCTTTGCTGCTAAATAGCATTGCTGTAAAMGTAAGGAGGAACTTGATTTCAATAATGTATTTTTATACCTATTACTTTATCCTTTCAACAGAAAAACAATGWCAGCTAGTCAATAGGCGCTGTGCCAAGAATTGAGGTAAAGTGATGAGAAATACAGGTAATATCTTCATGCCTTGAGTAAGGCCATAGTTTTAGTATTAGAAGACAAACTAAAATCGAAAAAGGAGGGAAATAATGGGATAATTGCTGTCAATAAAGTAAGAGTTAAATATCTAAAACTGAGCAGTCAGAGAAGCTTCAGTGGGAAGAACGGGGATCTGGCTTCTGACAGGTGCGTGATAAATGGTCAAAGCAGGAGAGAAAGCAGAGAAGGCAGATGCAGTGAGAGGGAAGGAACAGAGGAAGGAGAGTGAGGTATCTTAGCAGTCACATTCTCATAGAAAACGCTTATGTTTGYCAATCCCTACTAGTGCTAAAGGRCTGGTGGCATTTTCATCTTGTGATGCAGAAGCAAGACCATCAAAGGGCTGATGGTTCTCAAAGCAGAGCTGAGTTATGAGAAGACACAGTGAGCCGAGGATTCTTTTCACCATTGGTTTTATCAACA
>BDUI01002182.1:137007-147234 GCA_002335545.1 Apodemus speciosus | reverse complement strand
GTGTGTGTGTGTGTGTGTGTGTGTGTGTGTGTGTGTGTGTGTGTGTGCAGTTTGGGAATTATTCTTTTAAATAAGTAAGCAATCCCCATCTTTCACAGCACTTCAGGTACCTTTTGCCATCTCTAATTCAACAGTCCTTCTATATTGTTTGTAATCACTCTTGACTGGTTCATTTCTTTGGTGTGTTACCATTAAGGTTTTAATTTGCTTCATTTAATTTTTTTAATCTCCAGAGACTTTAGTACAGCAACAATGGTTGCTATTTTCTACACATAATGGTCATTGTTAAATCTGCCTCTACACAGATGTGTGAACACAATGTAGATTTATCTGTAAGATTGACCCAACAGAAATTCCACAGTCTCTAAAAGTGGTTATGTGCTCTTAATGTTCATATATACATATGAAAGATGACTTCCAAATTTTATTTATTTTATTTGTGCTGAGAATATTCATTGTGTATCTTTGAGGACGGAGCACAATTCATGAACACAATAACAGCCTGGTTCAGCTTGCTGAAGAGATGGATTGTAATCAACCCGATTTGCTCGACTGATATTTCACTTGGTAATTTGTTAACTTTGTATAGCTAAACACATCTCATTGCAATGAATTTTGCCACAAGTTTAAGGGCTCTATCATCTTTGATTGCTAAACATTCCATTTTTAGGATTAATCATTGTGTGCCTGCTCCCAGCTCATTACGTCAGAAACTGGCTAAGCCCTTCAGAGTTCTTCCACTGGGGTTGATTCTTTTACATGGACTGGTTTTTAGAGTTCATGAATTTCCAGGGTGAATTTTTAAAAGACAAAATTAAAGGCTAGTGGTACCACTCAGTGGTAAGTGTGCTTGACTTGGAGTAAAGCGCACACACACACACACACACACACACACACACACACACTCCAAATTAATTATATGTGAAAAAAGAAACTTGAATATCTATCTGTTTTGATACATATCATTGCTTCTTTAAAAACCAAAACCAAAATGCTTTGTAGCTGTTATATACCAGACAAGTACTCAACCACTGAACTATATCATATAAAATCTTTTTTTCTCCTTTGTTTTCCTAATTTATTTTATTTTATTTTATTATTATTTTTTTAAACAGAGTCTCAAGTATGAAGCCAGCCAGGCCAGCCTTGAACTTCCCATAGACACCCAGGCCAGCTTCACTTTGTGATCC
Source organism: Apodemus speciosus (assembly GCA_002335545.1). NCBI lineage: Eukaryota > Metazoa > Chordata > Mammalia > Rodentia > Muridae > Apodemus > Apodemus speciosus. Next base: position 146,044 of record BDUI01002182.1, on the reverse strand, counting down.
TCCTGTCTCGCTCAACTCTCCCTACACTAGAGGTGTGCTATGCTATGCCTCCGTTTCTTTCCCAGATTATACTTCCTTCTGTTAAGGACGGGTTGCGCTGAAGCTGCAGCCATTACCTACGCAGTTACACACATCACTGAAGTTAGTGACAGGAGGCAGCACTGTGACACATATCCATAGGATCCATGTGCTATGTAAGTTAAAGACGCTCCCGGTACAGAGCAGTAATTCTGCTATGCATTAGAGCAGGTGTGTTTGAACTGTAATTTTCCCGATTCTGCTCTCTTAACTCTAACCCCATAATCTCACCTTCCAATGTTACAGGCAGAGTGATGAATTTTACTAAATGAAATAAGAGGCAATTGCGAATAAAGCCAGGATGGAAAAATGAGCCATACGGCTTTGTTCTGTGCCGCCCACCCTGGATCATTAAATATAAAGAGAGCATAAAAGCCTTTTCTCCTGAAAGCAGGGCAGAAATGAAAGCACGATGTTGTCTCAGCTTCCCTCACCCAAATGCAACAAGGTGACATTTTCTTTTCAGTTCCGCAGCCACAATCAGTCTGGCAGTCCCCATTGTTTTTTGTTTCAACCAGACAGTAAATTTCCCTGTGTTCTCTTAAGCCACCAGGCTTACCAGATGCCTTTTTGTACTTATTAAGGTGTTATTTTTGTAGAGTCTGTAATGAAAGCACAAGAATGCCCAAGTATTTCCATTGAAAATCTTTTGACTTACTGTTCAGGAATAGCAAACTCACCCTGATCCCAATGCCCCAAATACCAGGGCTTTAATAGAACACCCCATTTTGCTATTCTGAGACATGAATTTGTTGGGACCAGCAATGGACTAAGCCATCGTTCCCTTAAGGAACAACAAGAAGTTTGAGAAACTTCTATAAGAAGTTACAGTGGGTGGTCTTTATAGATTACATAAAAAGGCAGTCATTGTGGCTTGTGTTTAGAATCTGAGTATTCAGAAGCTCAGTCATGAGGACTATCAGTGTTACAGACCAGCCTGGGTTACATAGCAAGGTCCAGGCCTTCCTAGGCCACAGAGTATGACCCTATCTCAAAGATACCCGAAAATATAAAAACTAAAATTTAAAAATTCCATAAGTGAAACTTCAAATTTTCCATTAAATTTAAACAAAGATCAACAATTTAGAAATTGCTACAAATTCTAAATCTAAGCGTATATCAGTTGTATATAGTGGGTAACACCATAATCCCAGTATTTGAGAGGCTAAGTTTGAGGCCATCCTGTGCTTCAGTGTGAGACCTTGTCTCAACCATTTCCTGCCCCTGCCCCACCCCAGAGTAGATGTAATTTTGGGGCAGGGTCAGGAAATGGTTGAGACAATTGTAGTTCAGTTGGAGAATACTGGTCTGGCAAGATAAGCCCCTGGGTCCCATGCTGAGGACTGTAAACAACATCAACAACAAAAAGCTCTGACTCTTTTGCCTGCTCTTGAGACTCTTTCCCTTCTATTGGGTTGCCTCGTCTGAAGGCTTTTGTCTTATTTCATCTTTGTGTTTTCATATTGGGTTGTTGTCTCTTGAGGCATGTTCTTCTCTGGAGAAAAAGAAGGGAGAATGGATTGGTGGGGAGAGAAGAGGTGGGGGAGAATGGCAGGAGTGGAGGGTGGGAAATAGGGGTCTAGATGTATTGTATGAAAGAAGAATCTATTTTAAAAGAAAATTTAAAACAAAAGCCATCTGCAGTGGCACATATCTATAATCGGGAAGTGGAGGCAAAAGGATCACCAATTCAAGGCCAGTCTCGGCTATAGTGAATTCGAAGCCAGAATGAGCTACATAAATTCTGTCCCAAACAAATAAAACCAGAACTACTTAAGCCTTACACAAAAATAAGCTCATAAAGGCTTAGTATGGTGAATCACAGTGTAATCTCAGCACCCGGGAGCCTAAGCAATAGGTATGCTGACAAAGCCAGCTTGGGCCACATACATAGCAACCTATAGAATAAGACCTTTCTCAAGGAGAAAAACAAAACTCTAGGGACAGATATATGGCTTAGCAGTTAAGAACAGTGGTTGCTCCTCTAGAGGACCCAGATTTGATTTCTGGCCCCCACATGCCAGCTTACAACCATTTGTAATTCCAGTTCTAGGAGATCCAACATCTTCTCTGGCCTCTGGAAGCATGAGGTATTCATGTGGTGTACGCACATGCATGCAGGTGAAATAAGCATACAAATAAAATTTAAATTTAAGAGAAAATAAAAATGGATCATAGACCTAAACGTAAAGCTTAAGCTATTGAAATATTTGGAGAAATAAAACACAATATCTGATTTGTTGAAAAGTTTTTGAATATGACCTCAAAAAAATAAAGTATTGATAACTGAGAATCATTAAAAATTCCTTTGCTTTTGAATGGTTGGTGTTTGTGTGCGTGCCTATACTCCAAATGCTAAGGAGTTAGAGGCATGTGAATCTAAAATTCAACTTCAACCTGGCCAACCTGGTAAGGGGAACCAGTCTCAAGGTTTTTTCATTGTGTGAAAAACCTTGTTTATCCCAGACAAAATATTGTATATCATATGCTTAACAAAGAACTGGTATACATAAAATACAAATTCAACAAATAGCCCAATAAAAAAAGCATAAGACATGTGCAGACATTGCATCACAAAGGATAAATAAATGGAAAATAATATTCTAAAAGGAAAAGATGTTTAAAATCATTGACCATTAGGGATGGGTGAAAGTCTACTAAATAGTGATATCATCAAGTTTCAGCAAGGACTTGGAAAAGCTGGATAATTCACACACCGCTTGTCAAAGTAGAAAAGAGGGGCTGGAGAGATGGCTCAGGTCCTGAGTTCAGTTCCCTGCAACCACATGGTGGCTCACAAACATCCGTAACAGGATCTGATGCCCCCTTCTGGTGTGTGTCTGTAGACAGCTACAGTGTACTCACATACATTAAATAAATAGACAGACAGACAGACAGAGAGACAGATAGATAAATTTTTTAAAAAGTGGAAAACAGTCTAGTCATTCTACCCATGTGCTTTGGCAGTTCCTTATAAAGCTGACATGAAACTTCCATACAACTCAGTAACTGCACTCTTTAGATATTAACCTATAAGCTAGGCTTTTTGCTAACTTGACAAAATATCTGATTTGCACAACTTAAGTGAATAAAGATTTATTTTGGTTCAGGATTTCAAGGTTTCCCATTGATTTGTGAGGCAAAACATTATGACAGAGTGTGTGGCACGTTTCAGAGACAGAGAAGCACAGGGGACATGATACAGTCTCCAACAACACATCTGAGGTGACCTATGTTTTCCAGCTGGCTCCACCTCTTATAATTTCCAAAGTAGGGACCACCTAGTATTCAACATATGATCCTGCGCAAGACATTTCACATTCAAACCATAATGATTTTCTGAAAATAAACCTTACACTTGGATAAATGGTTGTACACAAACGTTTACAGTGCCTTTATTTGTGACAACATCAACAAAACCTGGAAATGAGGAGGGAGCATAGCTCAGTGGAAGGGCATATGCTTAGTATTCTTGGTGTCAAAAGTTCAAGCCCCAGCATGATGTCTTCAGTTTATTCCCTGGGAGCCATGTGGTGGAAGGAGAGTACCAACTCCTGCAAATCGTCCTGTGACCTCCACTTGGGTGCTATGGCACGTGCATGCCACCCTTCAATAAACACAGGCAATAGATGCATCTTCCAGGCATGGGTGATTGTGCAAAACAAGTCATGTACCAGAAACTCAGGCAGTGGGCTTGTTAAAACTTTATTTTTAAAGCAATACCAAGATATAGCTGGAAATGGTTCAGATGTACACCAATGGAAAAACATTGTTAAACAGTGATACATACACTCTTACCACTGACTGCAATTTAGTAATGAAAAAGGAACAAAGAATGAATATGCACAATATTCTGGAAGACTCATCAGAAAGATATACTGAAAGAATAAAGCCAATTCCCAGCCAGGCTTGGTAGCCCATGCCTTACCAAGAGCTGAGGCTGAATGATCACAAGTTCAAGTAAGGTCAGCTTGGGTTATAGGGAGAGAATGTATCAAAACAAAATAAAAAGACAGGGATGGAAGGGAGAAAGGGGAAGAGATGGACAGGGACACACACACACACACACAAATACAGATACACACACAGACACACACACAGAAGGAGTGAGAGAGGGAGAGGGAGGAGAGAGAGGGAGAGAGAGGGAGAGGGAGAGGGAGAGGGAGAGAGAGAGAATCCCATTATACAGATTCTGGAAATGACAGGAAGTGTAAAAATAGAGGATATATTGGTGATTTCCAGGTTTCAGGCATGAGGGTGGAAGTATGTCTTGTTATAAATGAACAATAAAAGACACTATGGAAGTGATGGACTGTTCTACATCTTGACTGTATCAATGTCAGTATCCTGGGATTGATGTTATACTGTTTAGCAAGTGGCTAGTATCAGAGGAATCTGGGTAAGGAGAACCTGATCTTGCATCTCTCTCTCTGTGGCATTTCTTACATTGACGTGTGATCCTACATTTACCTCAAAATAAAGTGATAAATAAAAGTACAATTTAGAGATAAATACATAAAGAAACCAGGTGTGGTGGTTCACGCCTTTAATCCCAGCACTCAACAGGCAGAGTTAGGCAGATTTCTATGACTTTAAGATCAGCTTGGTCTATTTAGTGAGTTCTAGACAAGACAAGGCTACACAGTGAGAGACTAAATCACTAAAATGTATGTATTAATCCAATTAATTTCTCATTTTAAACATTGTTCCCATAGCCTTCTTAAAATACTGGCATAAATATTGCTAACATATTCTTAACACAAATTTTCAATAAAAACCAAAACCACTTCCACCTCCCAAACTATAATCAATTCCTAATTCCACTAGCGTATAAATATTTTTGATCAATACCAAAATACAAAGGAGCTGACATTAAGAATTATTCCAAGCCTAAAACCCATCATTATGTTATGGTTAGTAAGACAATTAGAAACAATTTTAATTTGCTCAAATGAAATAAAGTTCAGTATAAATCAGGCACTTTAAACCCCTAAAACATTCCTTCCTGAATATTCACATAGTTCATTCCGTGATTACCATCATTCCTGCCCTGAAATTTCTCTGAGAAAAAGTTCTGTGATTTCACAACTGGAAATGTTAATCCTCTACATTTTCCTCACTGTAACACAAATTCTGGTTTAACTTCCCCTTAACACAACAGCATCTAACATATTAGATGTTAGGGTTTGCAAATGAAAAGTCCCACAAGGGGCTGGTGAGATGGCGCAGTTGCCAAAGTGACTGTCATGCAAGTATGAGAATCCAACCTTGGATCCTCAACACACAAGTAAAGGCCTGATGGTGCTTTACACTAGCAGTAACTCTAGTGTTCTGGGAAAGCGGAGGAGACGGGAAGAATCCTAAACTTTGAGGACTAGTCAGCCAGGAGAATCATTGAGCTTCAGGTTTAGCGACAGACTCTGTCTCAAAAAATAAGTGAGAGAAACCAAGAAAGACACCATACATACATGTATGCTTTTCTACATGCATACACACACATGCACACACACCATACATACCATAACACATTCCACAAAAGGTTCAAGTGTTGAAGACTTTGTCTCCCAATAGTGGAGCTAATGACTGAAAAGTGATTGTCCCATAAGGCCCTAGATTTAATCATTGGATACAACTACTGATGAATTGATAATCCGATGGCATTACAGGGAAGGAAGAGCTCTATGGGACCACGTCCTTGAGGATACTACACAATTTCCAGTCTCTTTCTCTCCTTCCTGATGGTTACGTAGTGAGCAACCCCATTCACAAGGATCTACTGCCATGATATTCTTCTGCCTTATCTCAAGCCCAAAGCAACGGGGCCAGCTTACCTTGAACGGAAACCATGGGTCAAAATAAATTTAATTTGCTTCTCTAAATAAATTTAAATACTTTCTCTAGTATATTTGTCATAAGAGCAATACCTTACCAATGTTATATTCTATGCCACCTCTAGTAGAGTGTTCAGTTTCATAAAGGTGGTATCCTTTGTAATTTTATTCATGACTATAATCCCTAATGACAAAATATTACCTGGCTTATGTAAGATATACAATAATTATTTGAAGAAGTTTATGATTCATTGAGTGAAACTTCTTTTTGGTCAACTGTAATATAGGGGCTGTGTGTGATGGCATATCCCTGTAATCTCAGCACTTGGGAAGCTGAAGCGGATGAGTAAGAATTCATAGTGAGGGTCTGGGAATTTGTATCAGTTGGTAGAGTATTTACACAGTATTTATATGAAGCCTTGGACTCAATCTCCATACCTTAAACCCTGGGTATGCTGGTACATGCCTGTAATCTCAGCATATAGAACTTATATGCTGAGATTACCTAAGGTCATGATCACACATGGCCACATAGGTCAACTTGGGATACCTGAGAGCCTATCTCAAAAGAAGAATAGCATAATAATTTTTTTGAGAGAGGGTTTCTCTGTGTAGCCCTAGCTGCACTGTAACTAGCTCTGTAGACCAGGCTGGCCTTGAAATCAAGAGCTCTACCTGCTTCTGTCTCCTGGGTACTGAAATTAAAGGCATATGCTACCATCACCTGGCAATAAATTCTAATTCTATAATTTAGTAGAAAGCATGAGTGATTAAAAACCCTATGATATACTTGYAATATATTGAATCAGGGTTTTCCAACCCTTTGGAATGCATTAACCATGTAGGATTATGAATATGTGCTTATTAGCACACTGAGAACTATCGACTAAAGATGGAACACAGAAAAAGAGTTCCCTGCTCAGTGTCTAACTATTATTAATGCATCCCTATTAACTATGGATGAACTGTATGACCCAAGCTGCTTTCATGATAAGTGGAGGAATTCCAGTGTGTTCAGAGCAGTTTGAAAACATGGCATAGCACCTGCCATTGTCTTAGCATCTGAAAGAAAATGGCAGATAGTGTAAACTGACTCAGGATGGAAGGGGCAGTGCTATCAAACAGTGTGGACCATGGATGTGGTATTGAAATGGACAGAGACCAGTGATGGAGTAGGTCTACTGCTAAAATCCAGATCTCCCATGATAAACTGCTCCTCCGCCTTAACCACTGTATGCCTAGGCTAGTCACAGTCAGACCTCCATCCACTCACTTGTAATAGAAATGTCTGGACTGGACTCCAAGCTCAAACGGTGGCGTTATTGTTTGATTAATCTTAGTGTAGCAGGCACATTGTAGACAATTAACAAAGACGTGTTACAAGAATTAAGTAATTATATAGGGCATTCAAAATGGGTCTCCAGGAAATGGTACTGACTTCCAGCCTTCCTTGCACAGTGAAACCCCTCCTTTCCTCAAGGGCCTGCATAGTTCTCAGTGTCCAGAGGAGCAAGAAGCTAGGACCCATTAAGCTTATTTTTCTTTCTCCAACATATTTTTAGTTAAGTATTTGGGAATTTCACACAATGCACCCTGGTCACACATCCCGTTCCTCCCAGGTACCCTCTCACCCTTGTGCTATTCCCAAGCCCCCCACCCCCTGCACAAATACACCAAGTCCAATTTGTGTTGCCCATACCCACACTGGAGCACGGTTGAACTCCCAGTGGCTAGCCCCTAAAATATAACTTCGCTCTTCCCCACCCTAGCTCCCACCAGAAGCCATCAACTATGAGGAGCTACACTTCAGCATCTTTATCACAATTTTAAAGGACTCTTTCCCAGGAAATTTTCTTACAGTTGAATCCAGAATGCTAGAGCAAAATAGTATTTTAGGGACCAGCAGTTCTTTTTTTAATTCCTTTAAGGGTTCTTAAGCTAGGATCTCCCAATAGCCCAGTTTGACCTCAAAATTGTCACAATCCTCCTGCCTCTGCTCCTAAGTGCTGGGATTATAGGTGTGGCCCATCTCCCTTTGTCATTACCCACTTTCATCTTATGCTATATGGGCGAACATGAGACGTTCTAACCAGAAAGTGCTGATAGGTATCCTGTTCTCATATTCACTCCTAAAAAGTCATCAGAGACATTTTACCATTTACCTAACCACAAAGCACAAATGTCTTCTGGAAATGTCACTCAATAGGAAGGATCTTTTTATATATTATGGCCCTTTGTAATGTTTGAAATTGGTTCCACGTGAACACATTTGAAAAATAAAAGCATTCAGTAATTGCTTAGGTTACCGTAGTCATTGTTTTCAAGTATTTACTATTTACTTCTGCATTCCTTAGCATTGCTTATCTTTACTCTTCAGCGGTCACGAATGTAACGAAACAAATATGTGGCTGGGTGTGGTGGTGTGCCTCTATTCCCAGTTACTGGGAAGGTGAGGCAGAAAGGTTTTGAGTTTGAGGGCGGCCTTATCTGCATATAGGGGCCGCCTCACAAACCAAACAACGATAACACATATTTAAGTGAACATTCGAAAAGTCTAGAATATTTTTTGTTTTAAAGGACCGAAAGCACAGGCTTGGAATCTCTACTACTTCAGGGGCTGAGACAGAAAGATAAATGTTCAAGGCCTGGCTAACCCCACCCAAACAAAACTAAAATCTTGTATGTACTTTGCATTACTCAAGGAAAAGGAAATTTTTACTGGGAGTAACTCAAGGATAAATCAGTGCGTAGTCGCACCAAGAAAACAACAGCCAAAATCAGTCCAAGCTGGGATTCTCATTGACAGAAGAGGTAGAATGAATAAGACAATCTTGTCAGTAAAATCTTTAACTCATTATCTTGCCTGTGGTTAAACTTTTAATACTGATGTGTTCCACTGTTTATAATAGCCATAATGGAGACAATTCACATGACCTCCAATGAGCGAATGGGGGGTATATCCACACAACCTAAATGTTGATAGTGCATAAAAAACGCAATGAAGTACTGATGCCAGAATGTGGGTGAGCTTTTAAAGCACTATGCCAAGTAGAAGTCAGATTCAAAAGGACCGTATGTCATACATAGCATTTAATTCACATAAAAGTCCAGAATAGGGAAATTTATGG
>BDUI01002182.1:64633-89446 GCA_002335545.1 Apodemus speciosus | reverse complement strand
GCGGATTTCTGAGTTTGAGGCCAGCCTGGTCTACAGAGTGAGTTGCAGGACAGCCAGGGATACACAGAGAAACCCTGTCTCAAAAAACCAAAACAACAACAACAACAACAACAACAACAACAACAACAACAACAAAAGAAGGAGCGATGTCTCAGGATTGGTTATCCTAGGCTGGTATGGAACTTTCATTTTTATTTATTTTTTTTTTGTTTTGTTTTTTGTTTTTCGAGACAGGGTTTCTCTGTGTAGCCCTGGCTGTCCTGCAACTCACTCTGTAGACCAGGCTGGCCTCGAACTCAGAGATACGCCTGCCTCTGCCTCCCAAGTGCTGGGACTAAAGATGTGCATCAACACTGCTGGCCATAGGGGCTACCACTGCCCAGCAGTATGGAACTTTTTATGTAATAACCTGTTTAAGTTTTGTTTGCTTATTTAATATGAGGCAGGCTAGGTTCCAGTTGAGCATCCAGCAAGGAAGTAGCATCACTAGAATACTTTTTGTGTTCTCTGGTTATCTACAGACTATTATCCATCTAAAATCATACATCTGTATGACTAGAATTCTCTGGTATTTTCTCTTGCAAAGGTGGTCTTTGTTGGAGAGGTGCAAGCAATTTAATATAGACCGGCTTCCTTTTCAGTGTTTTATATTGTTGGTTGTGAGCCTACCCTTTAAGGCTGATCCATCTCTCCAGCCCATTTCCAGTGTTTTGATCATCAAAATTAGCCACCAGACCTAGTGGCACTGGTCTGTAATCCTTGTATTTAGGAGGTGGAGGCAGGAAGATTGCCAGTTACAGGCGACACTAGGCTACATAGAGACCCTTTTCTGAAACCAAATCAAAGAAACAAACAACAAAAATGATTTAAAAAATATATTTTAAAAACTATCCCTCTTATAGCCATCAGACTATGAGGAGGAAAGTAGGGCTTTCTTAAAATGAAATCATGTCCACTGTTAGTCAACTTTAAGTTAACAGCAAACCCTTTCCTGCAGAAAGTTTATGTCCTCATTTAGCATTCCTGAGGGCTAGGATTTCATCTCCAGCCTCTGCCCCTCTAAAAATATGTGAAGTCATAAATACTAACAGTGTGGCTTGTGTGGATCAGTCTTTGGAACAGTCTTTACAAGGAGAGATGTTTTGATCTGAGTCCTAAACTAAACTGAAAGTAGACTAAGTGTTGTTAGTAAATTTCTCCCTTTCCTTTCCCCTCATAATTGTTTTATCTCACTTCAGACATCTGTTCCCAGAGACTGTTGACTTTCCTCCCATCCTCCTCTTTAAATTAGGGAGACAGATAAGCAGTTGTCTTGCAAGTATGAGGCCACTGGCATTCCAAAAGTGTCTCCCACAGAGACAAGCGGTAAGTGTTCTTTCTCACTTGCAAACTAGAAATTGAATAAGTTGATCACCCTTCCCTTTTTATGATACATTTTGAGAAGGACTTTTGAACGATTATATTGCACTTTCTGATTATGAAAGCAACATATGGTCCTTGTGTAGAATTGGTAGCATGATAGCACCAAAAAGGAAAATAAAAATCTCAACACACAGGGGTAACAACTGTTAGCACTGTGATGCCTTGTTTATACCTTTTAGAATGTTCATACAATAGTTTTTCAATATAATTAGGGTCATATGATATATATAGTATGGTGGTACACATCTCTAGCTCTAGTGCTTGGGAGATGGAAGCACGAGAATCAGGAGTTCAAGGCCAGTTTCAGCTATGTAAAGTGTTGAGGTGACCCTGGGCTACATGAGACTCTGTGCCAAAGTTTCCTTACATTTGAAACACTTTTTGGAGCCTGTGTCATGTATTACACGCTGGAAATAAACTCACATGGAGCCAAGGATATCCTTGAACCCCTTATCCTCCTACTTCCCAGGGATTCCTGCATGCTATGTAAGGCCCCTACCAACTAAATTACATTTCCACTCTTGAAACGTTTTTAAGTGCTACTAAATGTTTTAAAATATGAATTTAGTTGCTATACATCATTTTCTTGTGTGGATATCACATGGAATGAATATTTCAAAAACATTCTTTGATTCCATATCCCTCCGTAATATTTCTGTACTAAGTCCATTGTCTGAACTGTTCATTACCTCTCTAACATTACAATCTTTTTTTGAAAAGCATGTTTTTTTTTTTTTATTGAAAAAGGAAGTAAAAACATTTTATGATTGTGTAGGGGGCCTAGGTCCAGCCCCTGCATGTTCTTTGGTCCACGGTTCAGTTTCTGTGAGCCCTGATGGACCAAGGTCATTTGACCATGAAGGGTCTTCTTGTGGTGTCCTTAATCCCTCTGTCTTGCTTAGTTCTATCCTGGACTCGTCCACAAGACTCTCGAGCTTTGGCTATGGGTCTCTGCATCTTTTTCAGTTGGCTGCTGGATGAAGCTTTTCAGAGGACAGTTATGCTAAGTTACTGTCTGTAAGCACAGTAGAGTATCATTAATAGTGTCAGAGGTTCTGGCTTTCTGGATTCTTGTTCTTACCTCATTGAGTAATACTATCTTCTATATTATTATTATTATTATTATTATTATTATTATTATTATTATAGATTTATTTATTATTATATGTAAGTACACTGTATCTGTCTTCAGACACCCCAGAAGAGGGCATCAGATCCCATTACAGATGGTTGTGAGCCACCATGTGGTTGCTGGGAATTGAACTTAGGACCTCTGGAAGAGCAGTCAGTGCTCTTAACCACTGAGCCATCTCTGCAGCCCCATAGTGTTTCTCTTTAGCCTCTCACTTTGTAGCCCAGTCTGACCCACAAGTCACTATGTATGCCAGGGAACCCTTCTGCCTCAACCCTGACTAAGTACTAGAATTAGAGAAGTGAGTCACCTCCCCAGCAAAAACCTTTTTATCTTGTTTTATTTTTAAAAAATGAATCAAGTAATTAATTTTTTGTGTGTTTTGACTGTATGTATTTATGTACACTATGTGTATGCTTCAGGGCCATGGGGATCAGAAGTGGGTTTAGGATTCCTTGGAACTGGAATTAAAGCTGATTGTAAGCTATAATGTTGGTTCTGTGGAAGAGCTGGAAGTATCCTTTACCACTGAGCTGTGTCTCCAGTCCACCGAACTGTCTTCCTTTACCTTTATGCCTTAAAGCTGAAAAAAAAAAAAGAACAACCAAAAACAATTTAACACTTAAAATCATAGCTACTAAAATTTTGGACTTGACTAAAACATGTTTGCCTTTGTTCTTTATTTTGCTCTGTTCCTTTCTGACTTCTATTTGTGTTTTAGTACAGTAAACCTGTCTTTCAGCTTTCCTGCTTGTTGCAAATATTTTCCCAGATTATGTGGCCTGTCTTTTAGGTGTCCTTGTTTATTACTGGTTTTTGACGATTATTTTTTTCTATTATTGTATAATCCAAAGCTATTGATTTTGTTCCGCATGCAATTTATATACTTAACAATTCGGTTCCAATGCAGTGCAGACATTTTTTGTTTTGCTTGCTTTAGTTAGCCTTATCATCATGAATGCAATAGATTTGTTCTACACAACTGCAGCTACAGCTGCACTTTGTTCGTTTTCAACATTCTTCAAACACATTGGGCTGTGTAGGTTATTGAAGTAGGAGCAGGTATAAACAGGGCAGTGTATAGAGCAATTCTTAAGTCTTTTTGCAGAGGTGGGGCAGGACAGTTGAAAGGTTGACGTTTTATTGCACTGAATAATATTCAGTTCTCTATGTGTACTGTAACTCAAGGCAACAAAGTGGGACTACTGAAGAATCCTACAGCATTTTCATTTCAAGGGTGACCTGATTTTAGCCTTATTTTGAATAGTTAAACCAGACACCATTTCTAAAGAGTCCTGGTTTTGATTTTCACCTTGATTACTTATTCAAATTGGAATTCCTTTTGCAATTATACTAAGTCATATCTATTGAGATGAAGTTCCCAAGTTCACTTTCTAATAAGGGTCTTAGATGATTGTGGTTTGCTATAAATTCTGGGAATCTCTATTCTGGGGAGGAGGCACAAATATTTAATTGGAATGACAGAGGCAAAAGACAAAGTGCATACATGTGAAGACTAGAATCCTTTATGTCAGAGAACAACACCAGGGRTGATTAGGATGTAATTTTGTCTATCTATAAAGGGAGTGCTTTTAACTTGGTATATTATGCCCTAAAGAAGGTGACTATGTTTCAGCTTTCTTACCATTAGCATGAGGATAAAGGATGTGTATTGGGGTTTAAGGTGTGGCACAGTTGCTGGGGGCCTAGCAGATGCCTGGTCCTGGGTTCCATTGGTAGTACAATGTGAGAGATAAATCAGACATCATTTTTCAGGGTACTTTTCTATGTATATATATATGTACATCTATATACACCATATATGTATATTTATTTGTATATACACAGATACACAAATATAGATATAGATATGTGACCTAGTCTGATTTCAACTGCCTTCATTAGGTCTTGAACATGATGTAATGAACTATCAGTTTTAAAGACTGAAGAATAGGCTTTGATTTGTTTGTTTGCTACTAGGGATCTAAAGAGGACTTGTGTAGGCTGGACACATGCCTTTCTCCTGAGTCTGGGGAATAAAACATTTTAATTGAATTGTTATTTGAAGAGTACATGAAAGAAACAAGAAAAAAAAAATACCCAGTCCATTGACTTCTAGCACCTATTGAGTGTACCCTGTGTTGAAATAACAAATTAATTATATTTCAATAAGTTTTACCAGATTGTCTAATATCCTGACTGAACACATTGCTTTATTCTCCATCATCTGGGATCCTTCATCCACTGGATCCTCATCTTTCTTTTCTCCTTGATCCATTTTATTTCCTTTGCTCTTTCACGTTCCTTTGCTTCCTCTCATTTTTGTTTAAAAGGAAGGAATCCTTTGATCTGAAATCTAGGACCACTTTCTTCTAACATAAAAATTCCATTATTGTCTCAAATATTAAATGTAGCCTCAGTCCTTGTCTCAGAGGAACACCTCTAAACTAGCCCGCTACTTTTATTGTGATTTTTCCTATTATATTTCTAAGGTAGTTTGTATTAAAATCTTTATTCATCTTGATATTAGGTATAAAGCTTTCCCACATACCTTTCCCTCCAGCCCTGAATAATTGTTTCTATTTCACCTGTGTTTATCTTCCTTTTCTGTTCACATTTGAGTTGTCTCGCAGGTTTGTAAAAATAATAATTGCCTAGAATCCAGCTATTGATGGGGGATGTCTCAACCAAGCTGACATTTTTATATCTGGCCTTGAGAAAACTGTTAAGAACCTTTGTTCTTTCTTCCTCTTCTACTTTCTTTTCCTTTCCTTCCCTCCCTCTTTCTCCCACTCTCCCTTCCTCTGTCCCCTATTTCCTTTCTTCCCCTCTCCTCCATCAACATGTTGGGCTCAGACTCACTGTGTTGCACAGAATAATTGAACTTTTGATCCTCCAACCTCCACCTCTCAAGTGTGGGGATTGCAGTCATCTATCACTATGCCTAGCTTATGTGTTGGTGGACATTGAAGCAAGGCAATCACCCTACCAATAGAGCTGTATCTCCAGGCCTAATTTAAATTTCTTTATTTATCCATAGCTCCCCATTTATTTTTAGTTGTTGAGTATTACTTGTTTCTTCAGATTCTGTCATTGCAGAAAATGCCAAGCCTTTCTCCTTTTTCTCTTCACTCAAGTAGCTCCAGATAATAGCACTCCACTGTATTTTATTTCCAGATAATGAGAGAGAAGATAATTCGCTTGCAGACATCTGAGTATGCCATTGTTCATGATACATTTAGTACAAGATAAATCAGCTCACATATCCAGTTCCTTATTTAACAAGTACTTATCAATAACTTGTTATATTCCAGACATAGTGGTATTAACCACAACCCTAGCACTCTAGAGACACACATGACCATTGCTCCAAGTTCAAGGCCAGCCTGTTCTACATAGCAAGTTCAAGGTCATCTAGGACTACATAGCAGTGCCATGCATCAAACAAGTAAACAATGTCCAGTGTAATGCTTGCAGTAAATTTCTAAATGAGCAGATTAAGACAAGGGTTTAGGTTATAGCTCACTAGAAGAAGGCTTGCCTATCATGTGCAAGATCCTTGGGTAATATCCTCATGGTAATCAGTAAATTTGGGACCCTATTCTCTTGGAGTAATACACACCACAAAAGGAATAATGAGTATAAATTAGGTAGAATGGATCTTTAGAGAAAGTGTGTGTGTGTGGGGGGGGGATTCCTCTGGACTGAAAGTCTTATGTAATCAGCTTCCTTCAGCAGCTGATCAAAATGACATATCAGTTTCATGAAGTCTGCCTCAGAAACAAGATTTTAAACTATTCCAACTCTAAAGAGAAAAGAAATGGGATTCAGTTGTCTCAATAATGAACATCGTATTATTGAGTCATAGCAGCCTTTGGATAATTGCAGTGCTCCAGCCAGAAGACCTTTCTTTTCCCCAGGTTGTGGAAATTAACTAAAATAGACCTCAAGAAGAAAAGTAATATGGAGAATTCTCAATTTTGTTCTGCAATAAATGGCTCGTTGGCACCGAATAGAATGAAGAAAAAAAAAAAGATAGTTCCTTTGCTACCAAAGTATAATGACCCTGTGGCCTTTCTCCTCACTCTGTACCCTGCACTTTAGATGGTAAACAGCAATTTGAGTGGCAGTATTTAAAAAAAGGTTAACTCTCTGTTGTCCAGCAAGTGTGAAGATACATCGTGCTCACTGTCATGACATAATCATTTTCCTGCTCAATGAAGATGAATATCTGGAAATAAAATTGTGGCCCCATCTGACAGCAGAGGAACTGCTAAAACCTCTTTAAACGTAAAAGCTATCTTTACATTGAACTTGACTTGAACAAGAACTTAACTTCTGTCAGTAAGGCACTACTATCCTAAATTTTAAAGAAAGTAATGGAATGGTTAAATTTAATATACATGTATGTGTGTATACATACATATATTTACTATCAAGAAAGGAAATATTGTTTTCTCCCTGTAGCATAATACTTTGTTTTTAAGAGAACGTTATATCATGTATTTAGTGGTGGTGCATGCTTTTAATTCCAGCACTTGGGAGGCAGAGACAGGTGGATTTCTGAGTTCCAGGCCAGGCTGGTCTACAGAGTGCATTCCAGGACAGCCAGGGCTACACAGAGAAACCCTGTCTTGAAACAAAACAAAACAAAACAAACAAACAAACAAACAAAAAACAAAAAAAAATCACCTCCCATAAAAGAAACCATAAAGACTAAAAACAATATTCAATTACAAAACTTAATTCTGAACTTTAAATTATCATCGTCATCATCATCATCATCATCCTATTGTATTAGAGAAATGTAGATACATAGGTACATGTATGATACATTGAAAGTTTGGAAGTCAGAAATCATACATTCGTGATGTCAGTTCTCTCCTTCCATCTTTATGTGGGATCCAGGGATCAAACTCATGCTATCGGGCTTCGTGGCTGAAGTACATACAGTTGATGTCGCTTAGGGGAGGGACACTGTCAGGATTTTCCTGTGATCTGAATGGTCTCTCTGCACTCCAACTCCTGAAGGACCCACAGAATGCTTTCTAAAACGAGTAAGGCTGCAGACTGTTTTGCTCTGCGTTGCGGAGTCCACGCTTCAGTCGCCTCTGCCAAGTCCATTGCAACTAAGAAGACAGTGCAAGGCCCACCATTCTCTGAGTACAGTTTTGAACGGGAATCTAAATATGGTGCATGTAATGGCCATCCTTTACCTATAGCCCTGGAGAGAGGAAAGGCATTTATACCTGGGATGTGAAAGGCAGGTAGTACTTTCACTTCCTTAATGCTTATGGTGCTGTCAGCCAAGGACACTGCCACCCAAAGATCATCGATGCCATGAAGAGCCAGGGGGACAAGCTGACATTAACATCTCGAGCTTTCTATAACAATGCCCTTGCTGAAGATGAGGAGTACATTACCAAGCTTTTCAACTACAACAAAGTTGTAGTGGAGTTGCGGCTAGAGACACTGCATGTAAGCTTGATTGTCATTAGGGCTCCACTGTGAAAAGCATCCAAAAATACAAAGGAAAGACTGCTTTTGCTGTTGGAAAAATTTGGGGTGGAACGCTGTCTGCGATCTCCAGTTCCACAGATCCGACCAGTTACGATGGCTTTGGACCCTTCATGCCAGGCTTTGAAACCATCCCATATAACGACCTGCCTGCCCTTGAGCGTGCTCTTCAGGATCCAAATGTTGCCGCTCTCATGGTGGAGCCCATCCAAGGTGAAGCAGGTGTTATTGTTCCGGATCCAGGATACCTGACCGGAGTTCGAGAATGCTGCACCACGGCACCAGGTTCTTCTGTTTATTGCTGATGAAATACAGACGGAATTGACCAGAACTGCTAGATGGCTAGCTGTGGATCATGAGAATGTCAGACCTGACATAATTCTTCTTGGGAAGGCCCTTTCTGATGGCTTAAACCCTGTGTCTGCAGATGACAGAATGCTGACCATTAAACCAGGCGAGCTGGCTCTCACTCATATGGCATGGTGAACCCACTAGGCTGCTGAATTGCCATTGTGCCTCTTGGGATTTAGAAGAGAATCTTGTTGAAAAAACGCTGACAAGATGGGCGCTATCTTGAGAAAGGAGCTCATGAAGCTGCCCTCTGACTTTGTGAATGCTGTGAGAAAGAAAGGGTTGCTAAATGCCATCGTCATCAGAGAAACCAAAGACCGTGATGCCTGGAAGGTGTGCCTGCAACTCCGAGATAACGGGGCTTCTGGCCAAGCCAACACACAGCGATAGCATCACATTTGCCCCTCTACTTGTGATCAAGGAGGATGAGATCCGGGAGTCAGTGGAGATCATCAAGAAGATCATCTTGTCCTTCTGAGAGAAGGAACTCCGGGGAGGCATCTTCAGACAGGGCTCCTGTGAAACGCTGCTTGCAATGGGCAGATTTGGCTTGTCTGTCTCCTAAAAAACATTTTTTGAATATGTATTATATATTTCAGTTGATGCATAGTAGAGTGACATCTAGGAACCTGCAGGTGGCTGTGTGACAGAAGAGTGAGAGCAAGAGGTGTCCCTTTGTTGAGGTGTGACGGTGTGGGAACTTTCTAAGGAGAAATAGATCCATCTGCATACAGCCTGCAAATGGAGTCCTGCAATCATTTACGATTCCTGCGTTTTTACAATTTCCTTGCTGGTGTGAATGCTTTGTATTTGGAAGTTATTTCTGAGATACTACATAAGAAACCAGCTTAACCTTGTGCAGTTGAATCATTATAATCAATGAATGTTAAGATGATTGAAAGTTAAGCATATGCAAAATACTAGTTCAAAGTAAACTTTGCAATAGCCAACACCAGAATGTACTATATAGATTCTGAGAATCATTACTAAATTATACTTTAAGTGTTTGATTGCAATTTGTAAAACATTTATTTTCAGTATTTCTTTGGATAAAGCTTAATTTCTCTTTTTACCCCAACAGAGTATTTTGTATTTCCATTTTGGTAATATTCAGTGTATTATTTCGCCCTTATGACTGGCCATTTCATCTCCTATTGAGATCACTGGGTGTGTTTCAGGCTTCTTATTCTAAATAATGCGATGACTAGGTCCTATCTATTAAAAAAAACAATCAAAATGAACAAACGAAACCTCATGTCGTCAGGCTTATCCAGCAAGTACTTTATCCACTTGGCCATTTTGCTTGCTCTAGTCTGATATGATGGTGTTAAACCTGTCTTAGTCAGGGTTTCTATTGCAGTGACAAAACACCATGACCAAAAAGCAAGTTGGGGAGGAAAGAATTTATTTGGCTTACTCTTCCACATCGATGTTCACCAGCAAAGGAAATCAGAGCAGAAACTCCCACAAGGTAGGAACGTGGAGGGATGAGTGGCTGCAGATGCAGTAAGGAGGCTGCTGCTTACTGGCTCGCTCTGGGTTCTTATTCAGTCTGCTTTTCAAGACCACCAGCTCAAGGGTGGCTCCACCCACTGTGGGCTTCCGCCTTCACCTACTATTCACTAATTGAGAAAATGACTTCCAGCTGGATCTCATGAAGGTATTTTCTGAACCTCATAAAGGTTCTGAATCTCATAAAGGTATATTTCTGAAAGGTCTTCTC
Organism: Apodemus speciosus; assembly: GCA_002335545.1. Taxonomy (NCBI): domain Eukaryota; kingdom Metazoa; phylum Chordata; class Mammalia; order Rodentia; family Muridae; genus Apodemus; species Apodemus speciosus. The sequence goes on along the minus strand of BDUI01002182.1, from coordinate 79,301 downwards.
TTACCTCACCAATGACTAACTTGTGTCAGTTTGCCATCCAAAACCAGCCAGTACAAAACCTTACTGAGTTTAGTAGATTTAGCAAACAAATATTGAATGAGGAGGCTGAGGAAATGGCTGACTGAGTAAAGTGATTGCCACCAGAGCATGGGAATCCAAATTCAAATTCTCAGCACCCATGTAAGAGCAGAGAGTGATGGTGTAGGTCTGTAACCCCAGCACTGAAAGGCTGAATCCTAGAACTCACTATTCTGCTAGCCTACCCAATGGATAAGCTCCAGGCTCATTGACAGATTTTGCAACACAAAAGAAAGGTGAGAATAATGCATTTTCAACTGCTGGCCTCCACATGTATGTATATGTCCAAACACACACACACACACACACACACACACACACACACACACACACACACACACACAATGTTACTGATGAATGCTTAACCTTGAATTTGAGATAAATACTTTCTTTTATGATTTTGCAACCACAATCTTAGAGTACATAGCTTTATTATAAAACACTCCAGTGGGCTGGCTGAGTTTTACAGGACAGGTTTGGTTTGAGTCCCCAGTGCCACAGAATAGTTTTAATGGTCTCTGATTTAGACATATACAACTGTGATAGGGAAGATTCCAAACTGATATTTATCATGCCTTTTAAGATAGTATTTAAAACTGCCTGTAGTTTTATTTTTATATTAAACATCTGAGATATGCTTTCAGGATTCATAAGCCTTATTTTGTTTCTTTGCCTTTGAGACAGATTCTCGTTACATAGGTCTGGCTGTGCTGGAACTTGCTATGTATTCTAAGCTGGCCTTCTCACAGAGAACACCTGCTTCTTTCTCCACAGTTTTAACATTATGTAGTTGTGTTCCATCCCATACAGTTTAATGTTGTACACATCTTACCAACAGAATGGTAGTTACTTATAATTGTTTTAAAACTATTTAATTATATTTTTTTTGTGTATTTCACCTACATGGATTTAGGTTTATCGTGTGTGTGCAATGTATGCAAAGGACAGACGGCAGTTTAAGATCCCCCCTGGATGTGTATTTATAGGTGGTTACGAGCTGTCCTGTGGGTGCTGGGAACTGAACTCAGGTTCTCTGCAGGAGCAGCAAGTGCTATTAATCACTGAGCCATGTCTTTTGCTCCAACCGTTTCTTTAAAGTTTGCTGTATGTATGTATGTATGTATGTATGTATGTATGTATGTATATGTATACCTGTTTGTGCTTGTCATAGTACTCACGTGGAGGTCACAGAACATCTTGTGGGAGTCATTTTTCTTTTCTGACCATGTGGGTCCCTTGGATCAATCTCAGACTTGGCAGCATGGACCTTTAGTTGCTGAGTCACCTCTCAGGTTCTTAACATTAAGCTGTTAAGAGTAGAAAATCACCAATCGTTACTGTTTTCAAGTTCTTTTCTATTTTGCAGCATGTACTGTTCCATAGGACGCCTTCGCCTGGTGCTGCGTGGTTGTGCTTTTTCTTCCTTGTGTCCCATTTGATCCAATGAATCCACTCTTCCACGGATGCCTAGCAATACAATCTTGTTTGTAGTTAGTTCTGATATCTGCTAAGGGACTTAGTATCACATCCAAATTGGAACATAGTCCTTCTAGGTACCTTCTGACACTTTAAACTTTTTGCACCAGTATTTAGCTGTGTCCCCAGCCTCAGCTACTTAATGAGACTAGGTAGTGTTCCACAGTAAAAGAAGTCTTCATGTGTCCTCAAAGCAGGGCTCACCCGTTTAACATAAAAGTGAAACTGTAAATAAATTTGATGATCTTGATGAATGTGTCAAGATTTCTTCAGATTTTTGAGTGGGTAGCAAACTCATCACACATACACTCCCCCCCCCCTTTTTTTTTTTTTTTTTACAATTTCTACAGTCATAAATTTAACATCTGACTAATGTTGTTTCTGCATCCAATTTGATAATGAGCCTTAACTTTGCATCATTTCATTCCATTAAAAGAGAGAAAGAGAGGGAGACTTACATTTACTGGCAAAACAAATGCGTTTTAAGGTCATCTGGGTGAGGGTGAAAGAACAGCTCCCATCATAATACGAAACTATAAAGAGTAAGGATGGAGTAGAGTTACAGAAGACTCCCGTGCAGCTCTTTTCACAGGTGATGATCTGAAATAAAGCCCACCTGTGTCTCTAAACAATATGCTTTTAGAATGTTAGTCATCAGTAAGTGTATATACAATATGGGATATGGCAATGAGAACCCTCCATTTTTTCAGGCTTTGAGGCTGGGCATTCTATTATACCTATTGCATTTTTTTATTACCTTCAATCTCACAAATGTCTTCATAAATTTACCGTACAAATATTTAGATTTTTTTAAAGAAAGAGATAGTCTCTTCTAATACATATTTGTTTTGAGGTATCAAAGTGATGCAGGGAATTCTACCAAATACTAAAACAGCCTATTATAAAACAAAGAACTAATGCTATTATCTGTCCCCAGCCTCTTTGCACAATTTCTGTGTATTCCTGGAAAAGTCCACTCATCTCTCTAATCAGAGTTATTATGTTCTAGTGGTAAGTGCAATTACATAGGAAAACTCTTTGAATCATGACTATTTGGCAAATATGAAGCATTTTATTCCAAAGAGCTACCAAAATGAGTGCTGTGTTTTCTGTTTTCTGAGGCATGAGCCAGGAACAAATGTAGTGTGACTGCACTTAAGTATTAAGCCATTAGACCTGTGGCTCTTCATTTGATTGAAATACATGGGTTCTCTCTTCCAAAGCAAGAAACAATATTAAATATTTTTACATAAAGTGCTTACAAATAAGATGTATATGTATATTTATGTGCATGTATACATATATGTATGTATATGTGTATATATATGTATGTATATATGTGTACATGCCCTGATGCCCTCTTGACTAGCCCTTGCAGTAGCATAAAGCACACACAGAGTAGGAGCTTATAAATGAAAGCATTTCAAACTAAAAAAAAAAGTCTTTGAAGCTGAGTGTGGTAGCATTTAGGGGGCTGAGTTCAAAGCCAGTTTGGATCTATAGTGTAAGACAGAAAGTTTCAAAGATGACTTTTTTTTTCTTTTTTAACAGACTATATCTGTATCTGTATCTTTATCTGTATCAGTATCTCTATATCTCTTTCTATAACATATATGGAAATAGATAATCCTCATGTAGTTACTATGTATAATGCTGTTGCTAAGCAGTCTCCGCATCTTATATAACTCAGCCCTTGAAACAGACCTAAAATATGAAAATTATCTTTTATTGCCATAGAGAAAAAGATTTAGACTGAATGACTGCCCCTCTCAGCCATCATGTATTTCTGCTTTCCCATAATCTTGAAAAATCTGTTGTCTATCAAGGTTTCCTTGCTATTGGAGCACCATTCAGAAGAAATTCAATGTAAATATTCCAGACAAGGCTCAGGAAACAGCAGATTCCAGGAAGTTCCTTACTCTTCTGAGTTTGCTGGCTAAAGAGAAGGGCTGAGTGTGTAGTTCTTTCTAAGCACTTATGCTTAAGGCAAGCTAGAGACAACACTGCTCGGTTTTCATAAGAGGATGTCCTGCTGACTAGGTTTGCACATACAAAGTAGGAGCTTATTCAAACTAAAAATAAAAAAATCTTTGAAGCTGCTTGTGGTAGCACACACCTGTCAGCCTAGTATTTGGGAGGCTGAGTTCAAAGCCAGTTTGGGTCTACAGGGTGAAACCCAATGTTTCAAAGAGGTTTTGTATTTGCAGTCAATATAGCACCATAGGAATATCAAAGTTTGAGCTGAGCAGGCGATGATGGGGAATTACCTGGGTAGCACGCACTGCCACTCTGCAGTTAGATGTAACTTATCAATTCTCCAATGTCTTCCTTTTGCTTTCTGCTTAGTTTGCAATGACAATATTCTTGTGAGGAAACAGACTTCATGTCCTATCCTTTGAAAGACATTCTACTGTTTCAAACTTATAGAACTTCTATTTACTTATTTTTATGATGTATTGGATTGAACCCAGGGCCTTGTACAAGCAAGCAAGTGCTCTTCCAGTGGACTATCCCTCACGGCCTATGATAGTTTGATTGTTATCGGCGCATCCCTCCAAAGATCACCTCTAGCATTGTTGTAAATGATTATTTTAATATTTTACCTGTTAACATTTTTTTTACAAAGATGTATTTTATGTTAGATACAGGAGTGATTTGTCTGCACATATGTCTGTCTACCATGTATGTATCTGGTGTTCACAGACCCCAGAAGAGTGCATTAGAGCCTCTGGAACTAGTCCTATAGAAGAATGTGAACTATCTTCTGGGTGTTAGGAACTGAACTGACATCCTTTGCCAGAGCAACAAGTGCTCTAAACTTCTGATTGTTGAATCCAGTGTCTCATACATACTAGGCAAGCACTGTACCATTTAGCTAGATCCCAGCTTTCATACACTATCATTGAAAGGGAAGTACACAGACAAGTTATCTAGGGCATCTTCATTTCTTGAAGATTAGTAACATTGAGTCATTAAGACCAAGTCAGCCACAGCTCACATTTGGAACCTGATCTTTCACCATGAAGTTATTCAGAATATATTTCAGTTAGGGATAATTTCTTTCCAAACAGTTACTCTTTAGCTCTTTATCCTTCACATTACTCAGTGCTGAAGAACAAACGGAAAGCCTCACACACTCCCTCAACACACCTGCAGAATTAACTACTTTGGCCAAAATAGCTAGGAAAATGTTGAACGTTATCAAGAAAAATAGGAGGAAAATCAGTAATCTGTTATCTTAATTTGTGGACAACCCTTGAGACGTCTCCACCTTGGTTCTTTTTTTTTTTTTTTGTAGTTCTGTTCTGTGTATAAGGCAGGAAAAATAGACTTGGAGACAATCCTATGGCAACTCATTCCAGTGATGATACGAACAGAAGGCAAGGCCAAGGATAGGCTATCCATAAAATAGACTTTCCAGAGAAGCCAGCTAACAGTAAGCCCCCTCAGACAGCACTGTGGCTGCCAGACTGCCACTGGTATGCTGCCAGAGCATGCAGGCATGATGAACAGTTTCTCTTCCTAAAGCCGTAGCCTCTGCCTGAAATTTGGCTCTTCCCCTTGCTCTAAATTCTTCCATGTGAAGTGCTCTTGGTCCCTTGCATCCTCATTTATTAGAGAGCTTTTTCTATCTGTATGAGCAAGGTCGGGATGCCCTTGTATTTTTTTGCTTCCTTTTTCCCGTTTCTTTTATTCTTTTCTCTTTCTCTCCTCTTCCTCCATCCCCTCCCTTTCTCAAATATAATATTTGTGATTTATTTTTCCTAATGTTTTACATGTTTATACAAATGAATTTTGATATTTACCCCCTTTAACTCCTCTCAGATTCTCCTGCTCCCTTCTCCTTCATATTTTAGTATTCCTTAACACTTATAAATTACGGGTGTTTTTCCTGCATGTACATCTACATACCACATACATGCTTGGTGCTCTAGGAGGGTAGAATAGGGCATTAAATCCTCTGAGACTGGAGTTACATAGAGTTGTAAACCACCATGTTGGTGCTGGGAACTAAACCTTTGCAAAAGCAGCTCAGTGCTTTTACTCTCTCGCTCTTGCTCTCGCTCTCACTCTTTTAATAGGGTTTCTCTGTGTAGCCCTGGCTGTCCTGTAACTCACTCTGGAAACCAGTCTGGCCTTGATAGATCTCAGTGATCTGCTTGCTTCTGCCTCCCGAGAGCTGGGATTAAAAGAGCGTGCCACCACCTGGCTTCTACTAAAGTTCTTATTACCACCTACCAGATCAGTTCCTCTGAAGCTAATTTGACATTTTAATGGCTTGCACCTCATTACAAGATGTGAATTTACTATGGTGTCCAGATTTGTTTTAAAGTTAAAGGGTTCAAATAATCTTTTTAACTTGACTTTCAGATAAGGGGATCACTGGGCTGGATTGATTTTGGTTTTTTTTTTTGTTGTTGCTGGGGAATCTAACTTAGGACCTCGCACATGCTAGGAAGGCTCTTTATCACTAGGCTACACAATTCAGGCGCTAGAATGCCCCTGTATACACGTGAAGTAGCAGGTGAGCAATCCCATTTAATGAGCCAGAAAGCTCGTTCATAATAGGTCTGGTTTGATTCTCTCTTTAATGTCTATGAGTTTTAACGGAGTTGTTCACATCAGAATCACCTGGGGAGCTGTGCAGCTATGAATCATTTAGCACTTACTTTTTCTGTTGTCTAAAACCAGAATGCTGCCTATAGAACTAAATAAACAATGGTACTGCATCAGTAAGTAGCAAAATGTTTTGGGCTTAATGTGAGATATCAATTCCGGTGACAGAAAGGTATGCAAAGCTGAAAATGTTTGGACCACAAGGTTGTATTTCATTGCCATTACGCTTGGGCAAATAACCACTTTAGTAAGTGTCTCCATTTGGCAAGGCCAAACCCCATTATTTAAAGCTCCTCTTCTGTAGCTCCCTACTTGTAACATCTTGCTTGCTTAAACTATTTTCACACCAACCTTGTTATCATATACATCACTGTCTATTTAAAATAAGGGGGGCTGGGGAGATGGCTAAATTGGTCAAGTGCCTGCTGTACAAGGGTAAGAACCTTGTTCTAGAGCCCCAGGATTCATATAAAAGCCAGGTGTGATGCTCTGACTCTCCGCACCTAAGGAAGGAAGAACAATTTCAGGAGTTTAGTTAACTTGTTAAAATCACACAGCCATTTGTTGCATGAAGTAGGACATAAATCTTAATGTTTCTGAAAGGAACAACACCAGTAATTCCTATCTTCACAAAAAAAGTATAGCTTTTTACCCTGAAATAGTAACCTTACACTAAGCACCCTAGGTCATGAGATGCTGTATGTTGAAGTCATTCTCCAGAAAGAACATAGTCTTACCTAGTATGTTCTATCCAAACACAGGGCTAGATTTTCTGAATACTTTTTGGTTATTTGTTTGTTTGTTTTTCCTTTTAAAGGTGCTGATGAAAGAGATACTGGTTGCTTATAAAGGCATGCCTGAAAGCAAGGTACAGTTGTAATGGGTTAGCGGGGATGGCCAACCTTTTTCTTAAGGCATTCTAGAATCATATATAGACTTGTCGGAATATAGTTTCTGTGACATCTACTCTACATTGGAACAAGAAGAATGATGACAATATGTGCGCAAGTGCATGAGCATGGCTGGGCCTCACTCCAACCTCACCTATCAGCTATGTTTAGCTGGGGAAATGGCTCAGAGGTGAGACACTTGCTAGCATGGATGAGGTGCTTGAGTTCAATCCTATGTACCACAAAGCAAAGAAAAACAAATAGAACACCCATTATCTCCACAAAATCTACCCCAAAACAGACTGTTAAAATTCAAGTCAGAGTTTTCTGGCCTCTGGATGTCAGTGGCTAATGTCTGTTGCAATGGAATAATGTTGTAAAACCTAACCTACTTATGTTTGTGTCTGACTCTGTAGTAGTGTCCTTATGTATGTGTGTGGGTGTGTCTCTGTGTGTGCATTTACACTTATGTGTACAAGTGTGTCTGTGAAGGCCAGAATTCAATGTCAGGTGCCTTTCCTCATTCCTTTTTTATTATGCATTTCATTTATTTTATTGTGTGTGTGTGTGTGTGTGTGTGTGTGTGTGTGTGTGTGTGTGTGTGCATGTGTGTGTAAGTCAATTCTCCACTTCTACCATATGGGTCCTAAGTGTGAAACTGTACTTGTCAGGTTTGATGACAGGTACCTTCACCTGCTGACCTATCTTGATGGCCTCACTTTGCTTTTTGAGACAAGATCTCTCTAATAGACCACGGAGGTAGTTGATTTGTCTAGTCTGGATAGCCAGCATCCCCTAGACATGGGCCTTTTTCTACCTTGTTAACTCTGTGATGGCAGCCCTGCACTGTCATTCTTGATTTTTTATGTGTACTGGGGTTTGGATTTAGGTTTTCATGCTGGTCCAACAAGCATTTTATTTATATAGCCATTTCCCCAGTCCTTATTGGTAACCTCTTGCTAATACACTTTTTAATTAATTTTTTAAAAAATTTATTCTTTTTATATGTATGCACATTTTGCCTACATGTATATATGTGCACCATGTGCATTCTTGCAATCCACAGAGTTCCCAAGAGAGCATCAGATCTCCTGGAACTGGAGTTAATGGATGGGTGTGAACCTCTATATGGATGCTGGAAACTGAACCTCGGTCCTAATGCAAGAGCAACAAGTGCTTTTAACCGATGAACCCTTTCTCCAGCTCCATGTTTTCTATTTTTTATAAGAATATTGTCATATCCTCATAGGTCAAAAATATAGCTACTCCTTATGAGAAAGTAGAGAAAATTGAAGTAGAAAGAACTGTTTTTAGTTTTTTCTTTTATTATTATTATTATTATTATTATTATTATTATTATTATTATTAGAGGCAGGATCTTCCTATATAGCCCGGGGTGGTCTGGTACTCACTACAGAGCAAGACTATACTTGACCCTACTGCAGTGTTTCTGCCTTAGGCTGCCCAGTTCTTGAATTCCACATGTGTATCATTATGCTAAGCCAGTTTCAAAGTTTAATCTTTTAATTAATCTGCCATTTACTGTCTGGTCTTGATGTTTTTATATCAATCAATTGAGAATTAGTTTTTTGGCACCATTAAATGCACATGATAACGTAATTTCTGTAAGGATGTGGTTATGGTCTGTCTTCAATGTCTAGTCCTCAGCTCCCGTGTTGAAGCCCTGATCCCTAGCTGATGGCACTGTTGGGAGGTAGTAGCAAGTATCTGAAGTGTGGCCTTGTTGGAGGAAGTAAATGAATGTCCCAGTGATGGACATTTCCTTGAAGAGTATAATAGGACCCTATTCCTGTCTTCTCCCCTTGTGCTTCCCAGCTGCAGTGATGTGGTGATGTGGGTAGCTTTTACTAGAATGTTTGGTCAGGTCCCTAGCCCAAATGGTGAGTTTAAGTAAGAATGGAGTGATACTTCTGAAACATTGAGTTAAAATATTCATTTCCAGCTTCTAAGTTGTTTCTCTCGGGCATTTTGTCACTGCCATGGGAAATCCATTATCGTACATTTATTTGAAACGTACAGTGAATCTTCATTCAATTCCAAAGCAACTGCATTGCTCATTTGCCTGATCTTTCTTCTGACAATTGCATCATAATGGAAAACCCCATAGTGCCCTTAAGTGGTATTTACTCTGAAAATATCAGCTGTGCATATCAGGGTATTTAATAAGGCATGTGCATGAAGAAACATTCTTGGAGGGCTGGGTGGTAATTGAGTTCAAAGCCTGTTTGCCTAGCATGCTCTAAGCCCTGGATTCCATCCCCAGCACCTCATAACATGGGTATAGTGGTGCATTCCTATAATTCCAGTACTGCAGAGTTAACAGGTAGGAGGATCCAATGATCAAGGTTACTCTTGGCTACTGAGCAGGTTTCAGACCAGCTTGGGGTACATGAAATTTTAGACAGATTATCAGTAGCTAGTTAGCTAGCTAGCTAGMTATGCACTTATATACATAGGTAGGTAGGTAGATTAAAATAAAGAATTCTCAGAAGACACAAAGTTTTGCCTTGGGCCTAGAATCTTCCATCACTATCTTTAAACTCTTGAGCCCTTCAAGGCATACCTGAATGGTATAGTAAATTTTGTCTAATAACAAGTACTAAATTCCCTTTATTCTAACATGGCAGCTGCCCCAGAAGACCCTCCCTCTAGAAGGCTTGTAAGTCCCAGAATATGAAGGCAAAATTCAGTCAGAGCCGTCTTACAGTATTCTCACACAGCAAAGGGCAGTGCATGCAAGATTGGTGCCTGAGGAGACAAGAAGAGTGTACCATAGTCCCTAGAACTAGAGTTACAGATGGGTGCAAACTACCCTGTGGGTACTGGGATTTGAACCCGGATCCTCTTCAAGGGCAACAAGTGCTCTCAAACTATGGATTCATCTTTCCAGCCTGCCCTCTTCTTTTTTAAATGCAAAAATCTCACTATATTGACCAGGCTAGCTTTGGACTAATAGCAATCCTCCTACAGCATGGTGGAAATTTTGGGGTTACTGGTATACACTATAGTGTTCAACTAAAGATTTGTTATCTTAATTACTAAATCTGTTTCCTATTGTACATCATTTGGAGGGCAGAAAACATGCCAATATGACAAGTTTATAGTGCTAAATAAGACATCTAGAGTACAAACTCTACTCACCAAATAATCTGATAATGTCATTGTTTGGCTGAGTCATTTGGCTGAGCAGGTTTGAGAACAGCTTGGGCTATATGAAATCCTAGATAGATTAGATAGATAGACATGAACTTATGTAGGTAGGTAAGTAACTATATACTCCTTCTTTCATGGTGGAAGTACAGTCTGTCCTCTGTGGTTTGCTAATAGGAATTTTCCTGCCTGCCTTTCTCTCTTTTCTCTTCGATTTCTTTTTCTATCATTTCTCTACTCTTCTTTTCTTTTTCATGAGGTTCAGTTAAAAGTGTCAATTGATTCCAAATGGTTTGTTGTTGACTATTAGCAACAAGCAAGAAAACAGAAATGCGTATATATTTCACTGTGTACTTTTAGTAGTTTTACTTCAGGACACGGTTTGTTCCTAGAATAGGATATTTACTTCAACCATTCCCTTCCAATTCCCTCCACAAAACTTGAGATCTTCACAGGTTTAAAGAGCAGAGTGCTAGAGATGTTCACTGGGAAGTTGCCTGACACATGTTCATTTTCCTTTAACACATTCTCCTGGCCCAAAATGTCAGGGCCATTTATGCAACTAAATATTGCCTGCGTTTTCTATTTTTCTCATTACTGATCTTCATAGGTTGAAGTTTCATCTTTGAAATTCACCTCACTTTCTACCCTGAGGGATCCAAGGATAGCCACACTGAAAAATCTGGGTTCAGATCCATGCCTAGGGTAACAGAGTATAAGTGCCTAGGTCAATCAGGACCCTAATCTTCAGAGGCAGCCCATATGGAACCGTAGCCAGGGTCTTACATGAGTATCTTCTACTACTTAGCTACGCCCTTAGCCCTGTCTTCTTCCTTCAGCCTCCTGTACCCACAGTCCAGGTGGAACAACAGTTAGAACGCTGGTAAACAGGAAATAGGCTTTTGTTATTGAGCGCCAGGTATTAGCTAAGAACTCTAAACCAATTAATTACAATACACAAAATTCTCTGCTGTTCTAACTTGATTGCCTTGCTCCAAATTCCTTGAAACAGCTTTTTATCTGGACCTTTTACTTATGTAAGCTTACACGAGCTACTCTGGAATCTTGAGAACAGTATCTGCTGTTTTTGTTTTTTCCGTCATTTCAGAAATTGTCATTTCAGTTTTTTATCTCCACATCTCATGATTTACCCTGGACTTAGAATTATCTCCCACTGTGTGTTATCTGTTCATTGTATTTTATCTCCCACGAGTCGATATTTTTTTAAATACTATTTTAAGTTATGTACATGTGTATGTCTGCATGGATTTATGGGTAGCAGATGTGTGCAGGTACCTGCTGATTGCCAGAGAGCACATCAGATCACTTGTAACTGGTATTTCAGGCATGTGTGAACTGTGGGTACAGGGATATGAAAGGACTGTGGTGGGTTGAATAAGTATCACTCTCATAGACTCATGTGTTTGAATTCTCGTCCCATAAGGAGTGACATTATTAGGAGGTATGGCCTTGATGGAGTAGGTGTGGCCTTGATGGAGTAGGTGTGGCCTTGTTGTGGGGATGGGCTTTGAATTCTATGCTCAAGCTCCACCCAGTGTAGAATAGAGTCTGTCCTGGCCTTCATACCAACATATAGATAGACCTCTTGGCTCCTACAGCAAGTTCTATAATGTCTGCCTGGATGCTGCCATGCTTCCTGCCATGATGACATTGGACTGAATCTCTGAACCTGTAGCCCCAATTAGATGTTGTCCTTTATAAGAGTTTCCTTGGTCATGGTATTTCTTAACAACAATAAAACCCTAAGACAAGTATACAATATTTTTAGTTCTATGTGTTTTTATATGTGTGTGTGTTTCTGTATGTGTGTAGGTGCCAGAAGAGAGTATCAAGATGCCTTGGCACTGGAGTTACAGGTGGCTGTCTAACTCTACAACTTGAGTGTTGGAAACCAAACCTGAGTCTTCTTAATTGCTGAGACTTCTAGCTAGAGCTAAAAATTTATTTATTTATTTTCTTTTATTAATCATTCCATTCATTTACATGTCAAATGATATCCCACTTCCTGGTTACCCCTCCACCAGCCCTCCATCCCATGTTATCTCACTTCCTGGTTTCCCCTCTGCTACCCTCCCATCCCACATCTGCCCTCCTTCCTTCCATTTTGCATGTATGAGTGTGCTCCCCATCCACCCACACTCTCCAGCCCCACTGCTACAGCAGCATCTCCCTACTCCTGGGCATCAAAGCTCCCCAGGACCAAGGGCCTCCCTCCCGTTGCTGTCAGGCAAGGCCATCTTTGCAACATTTGTATCTGGAGCCATGAATCCCTCCAGGTACACTCCTTGGTTGGTGGTCTAGACTTTGGCAGAACTGGGTAGACAGCCTCTGTTTTTCTAATGGGGTTGCAATCCCCTTCCACTCCTCCTGTCTTTCTGCCAGCTCCCTGACCAAGTTCCCTGAGTTCTATTCCTTGCATTTTCTTTTTTCTTTGTTCTTTGTTCTTTTTTTTTTTTTTTGAGACAGGGTTTCTCTGTACAGCCCTGGCTGTCCTGGAACTCACTCTGTAGACCAGGCTGGCCTCAAACTCAGAAATTTGCCTGCCCTCTGCCTCCCAAGTGCTGGGATTAAAGGCGTGCACCACCACTGCCTGGCTGAATTTTCAAGACAACACAAAATTGTATTTCCTAGAACAAAGGGCTGGGTCATAGTTTCTTTGGTAGACGCTTGACTTGCATCCACAAAGTCCTGGGTTTGTAGTCTAGAACTGCATAAACCTGGATGTGGTAGTACACACCTGTAATCCTCGTACTTGTGCAGAAATGGGAAGACCAGTAGTTCAAGGTCATCCTCTGATATGTAATTAGAGGACAACATCAGTTACAAGACACCTTTTCTCTACATATTCAAAATAAGAAGGAAAGAAAGACATTTCTTAGAATATAATGAAGTTATACAGACAATAAAGACTGTTTTGGGGAGGCATGAGTCATTTAACTGTATATTGTAACTGTTGTGTAATTCCAAAGAAACAAACTTCAAGGGTCTGAGACTATTATGTCTGCTTTAAAACCCTGAAAAGAGAAAAGGCGCTATTAGAGTGACTATCATCTTTAAATTTTTTAAGTACACTTATTTACGTATTTCTTTATTTATTGGGAGGGCCCATGTCTTCCATGGTATGCTGAGGGAGCTCAGAGGACAACTTACAGGAGTTCTTCAACCATGTCCTCCTGTGGCAGATGAGAATAAACGAAAAGATTCATAGCCAGAGAGTGACACTGGAATACCCATCCTTAAATGAAATGTCTCTCTCAAATCCCTCCCTTCTTAGCTCAGGAAAACCCTTAGGAGAGGAGGCAGAAGATATGGGTGAGCCGGAGGGCTGGAGAACAGGAGAACAAGGCCATGGAAAACAAAGGGTCAAAGCTCTTATCAACTCACAGAGATGGAAGCAGTAAGCAAAGGGCCTGCACGACTCTGCACCAGGTCCTTGGTGGTGGATCTACTGTAGCCTTTAGCTTTAGTAGTTTGTGAGACTTTTGAGTGTGAGAACAAGTGCCTTCTCTTGGGACTCTTTGCCTCCTGTTGGGTTGCCATGTCCAAATTCAATACTGTCTAAGCTCCACCCACAGTTACCTGGCAACAGCCAGGCATGCCCCTCCCCACAGTTACCTGGCAACAGCCAGGTAGGCCTGGCCCACTATAAAAGGGACTGCTTGCCCCCTCCTCTCTCTTTCTTATTCCTCTTATCCTCTTATCCTCTTGTTATTTCTTGCCCTCTTGGGCTCTTCTCCCCACTTCTCTTCCTCTCTCTCTCCATGTGGTCATGGCCGGCCTCTGCGTCTCTACTCTCTCCCTCTCTCTGCCTTTCTCTGCTCCCCATCTCCTGAATAAACTCTATTCTATGCTACACTGTCATGTATCTGCTCCCTCAGGGAGAAGGGATACCTTGGCATGGGCCTTCTGAGACACCCCCTTCCCCCACACCACCATAGAACATACCTTAATAGCTGCTTTCTCTTTTTATCATCACAACAAACATGATGACTTTTGTTTTTATAGCATTTTATTTTGTTAAAAATGAACTTAAAAAGCTGAATTTTAATTAATTAATTAATTAATTAATTAATTAATTTGTTTATGGGGAAGGTATGTGCATTCCCTGGTGCATGGAGTGCTTTGGGAGGTCAGGAGACAACTTGCAATCATTAGTTTTCTCCTTTCAGTATGCTGGTCCAGTGGATTAATATTAGTAAGTCACACTTGATATTTGCAAGCATCTTTATTTCCTGTGCTGTTTCATTGGCTAAAATTCCTTGTGTTTTTGTTATTGTTGCTGTTTGTTTGCTCATTGTTCTCTTTGTGAGACATGATGTCAGTGTGTGTACCTCATTGTCCTGAAACTCCCTTTGTGACCAGACTGGCCTTGAACTCACTGAGATCTACCTGTCTCTACTTCTGCCTCTGCCTCT
>BDUI01002182.1:43064-53701 GCA_002335545.1 Apodemus speciosus | reverse complement strand
GAGAGAGAGAGAGAGAGAGAGAGAGACAGAGACAGAGACAGAGACAGAGACAGAGACAGAGACAGAGAGATACACAAAGACATGGTACAGGCAATTTGTCTTTTAAAACCCAATGACAATGTTAATAATATAAGAAAAACTAAAATAATTTTGACACTAGATATTCAACTCAGTTTAATCTCTGTCTTTCGCTTTCTTTCACTCTCTCTCTCTTTGTTTTCCTCTCCAGTTCCCCTTGGATTTTGCAGCTAATTTCTCAAGTGGACCAGGCTGGCTTCCACCTCCCCATGTAGCCAAGGGTGCCTTCAGCTGCATACTTCCACCTCACAAGTGTTAAAACTACAGGTGTTCATCAATATGCCCATCTTACATGGTAATCTCCACTGTTATCTTTTTTTTCTTTTTAAAAGGGTTTGTTTTATATGTATGAATATTTTTCTAGAATGTATGTTTCTGTATGTATATACCTGTTGTCCTTGAAGAAGAGGGAATTGGATACCCTGGAACTGGAGTTACAGATGGTTGTGAACCATATGGGTACTGGTAATTGAACCTGGATCCTCTACATGAGCAACAAATTCTATTAACCCATGAGTCATATTTCCAACCTCTGGTTACTTTTATTATTATATTATCTGCCTAGAAGACATATTGCTATACCAAATTGGTACCTAGGAGATACACGTGGCGGGCAAAAGTGTTAGGGTCAGAATAAAGATGTGTGAAAGTGACATTGCCACTTGATTGTGATTGAGAACACATTTTAAAACCTATTTTTAATTTTTTATTGATAATGTATGCATTCCTAATAGGAAGAAGACCCCCTTTATAGGGATTTTAAACTTATTTCTTTATTTTTGAGATTATAATAAGATTATATCAGCTTTTCCTTCCCTTTCCTTCCTCTATATCCTCCCCTGTACCCTCTTGCTCTCCTTCAAATCCATGGCCTCTATTATCCATTAATTGTTGTTACACACATTTATGTATATGCATATATTCCTGAAGACATAGTTGGTTTCTTTTTCATACATTTGCTGTTATATGAACCAAAGAATTTCCTAGTTCAGTTCGTCCCATTTATAGTATATGTTAGTATCTATTATAGAGTCTCATCCCTTCCAGACATGCACTGTGATGGAACCCAGGATCTTACACATTCTAGATTCTAGGCAATCTTTTTTCTCTGATTTCTGTCTCTTGCATTTTAGAGATATATGTTATTTCAGTTAAGTATTAAACTATTAGTGGAGGTAGATAGTATTGAAGGATGTTTGGTAGCATGCTCAGGGCAGGTTGATAGAGGAGGCTTCTGAAAGGAGATAGAATTGTAGAAGTCCAAGTGGTACAGACAACCATTTTGGCTTGAATTGAGTCACTTTCCTTATTGTTGTGATAAAGAAGCCAATAAAATATCTCAGAAAAGAAGAGTTTATTTTGGTTCATGATGTGAGAGTATAGAGAAGTGGTTTTCCACCTCTGGATAGTGACCCTTTTGGGGGCATGTCTAAGGGCTCTTTCACAGGGGTCACCTAAGGTCATCTGAATACACAGAATATATTATAATTCAGAACAATAGCAAATAACAGCTCAAGAAGTTGCAGCATTAGAATGCTTCAGAATTGGGATAGATGCTTTCATGACATTGGCAATATGATGTAGCTGGTCACATTGACTCCACAATTCCTAAGTGGATGGCAATGAAGGCAGGAGCCCAGATCACTTTCTCCTTTTTATTCAGCAGAAGGTCCCAGCCCATGGAATTCTGCCTCTCACATTTGGGGTGGCTATTCTCTGTTCACTTAAACATTTCTGGAAGTTTTCTCACATGTACTCCCAGAGGTGTGTCTCCTGGATGACTATAGATCCTGTCAAGTTTACAGTTTCAACCAACACAGGCTTTTTTCTTACAAAGCAAGAAGAAATCACTGCATAGTTTTCATGTGCAAAAAATGATAAATATCCTTCAGTTCAACTGGATTGTGTGACTGAGCAAGGCTTGTGCTAGAGACAGTGCTGCTTCTTGCCTTGCTCCAGAGTCCTAGCAATAGATGAGGAGAAAAATAAATACCTTGACTTGATGGAAGTGTCACAGATGAATTAGACAGATTTACCAGTAAACTGATGTCAGTGAAAAAGCTTCAACACTGAGGAGAGCTTCTGGTTTCCTTGCTCAATCCACTGACCAGATAATGGCACCTTTGCCTGAATATACATCACCTAAGAAGAATGAGGAATTTAGGACTGCTGCTACACATCTTGAACCCACTCTCTATTGTCCTGGATTATTGCTTTCAGGAGATGTACATGCCAGGCAAGTGTTGGGTTCAGAACAATGATATATGGAAGTATCATTGTCACTTGATTGAGATTGACAACAATGAAAAAAGCTAAGGTGTATATGTTATACCCCGAGGAGCTCCAACACTGCAAGTTTGCTTGAAGATGGAGAAACTGAAGCATGGTTTAATGGCCAACAACTGTAATCACAGCATTTGGGATGTGGATATAACAGTATCAGACATTCAAGGCCACCCTTGGATACATAGCAGACTGAGGCTAGCCTGTACTACATGAGACTCTGTCTCAGACAAAAACAAAAGGAAAAACATGAAAATGGAGGAATAAGCCAGATATAATACAGGGAGGGAAAATTTCTCAGAATCAAGAGTCAGGTTTCGAAAAGGGCCACCATTCTAGAAAGCAAGGGAACACTGTTTCAGCAAAGCAGTAGTGACCTTTTAAGTTCAACTCATCATCCCGTGGTACGTTCTACTTCCCTCCTGAATAATATGCAATGAACACCAGAGTAAGGTGGTTCAATTTAATATACATAACTGGGGCTCATGGAAAATATGATTCTCCTTTTTAACATAATGTAGCTTATTGAGAAATATGCTGGGTGTTTTTCCACAGGCATAGGAACAAGCTATCTTATTTTCTTTGTCTGGAGAATCAGGCTTCCTATTTCTGATTTATTATTACACAAATGGGCCAAACACACTAAGACTCACCAAATAAGGAATCAGATTCCTTTAAAGGGGGGGGGGAATCCTACAATTAATTTAAGGGGAAAATGTCCACAGGGATACCAATATTACGTGTGTTTGTCAAGCACACACAGGAGGATGATCAAAGGGTACAACACATTGTAAAAATGTATCCTGTGCTGAAACTGCTTGAAGTCTGTGAGTTTCTGGAAACACAAAGCCCTTTGAACAAAAGAGCAGAAACTGTACACAACCTTTGAGTTCACTTAGGGTCAGATATCAAAGATGATCTTATTTACTCTAAATAATAGAACTGGACACTGGCTGGAAAAGCTTATGCTAAAAACAGCCTAGAACTGCTGTGACTAACAGGAAGTTTCCAGAAGGAACGAAAGAAAAATTTAAAGGAGGGTGAACAGTTACAAGTTGCTGTTTGCCTAAATTTTATCCCAACAATGAATTCAAATAGTGAAGATCTTATCTCAGAAAACCAGGTTTCTTTTAAGAAAAATTACATACTGTATAAATTTCTAAGCTCATGATATTAATAAATCTTGGGAAGACAGAGAAAGGGATGGTGAGTGGGGGGGGGAAGAATGAGAATCAGAGAGTCTAAGAAATGGACTCTGTGTCTGCCTGACAGCCACTGGATGAAATCACAAAGAAAACACTGGCAAGAGATCAGGCCTCCTGGAATCCATTAAATACAAAGAAGGAGGAAACGGAATAAATGTTGGTTACAATTCCACATGTTATATCCAGAGTTGAGCAGAGCTGTTTAAGGCTGAGCAGATCCAGCAATAAAATTTCATAATCAGCATTCATAAAATAACGAGAACAGAAGTTTGCTAGCTTACAGAGCAACTACTGGTGCTACCCTAGAGTTTAGCACATACCAGGCAAACACCCGCCCCACACCCCCCATGGAAGTGGTAGCCTTAGCCTCTATGTGCCAGGTTCAACCAGAAACAAAAGAGGTTGGTGGGACTTTTGATTCAGCTCTTAGTTGTAACTTTAAGTTTTTCAAACCTTATTTTTAATGATGGTCCATATATGCTTTAACCTCCCTAGTAGCCCACCACCCATCAGAGGTAAGAGGAAAAGAAAGGATACAGGGTAAGTGGACCTGTTAGGAAAGGATTCTTTGGAGCAACTCCCATCTGTATTGTCTGGAAATCAGCAGTTCAGATCACAGGTTAGGAGGCAGAAGCAGCTCTATCCACTTGCAAACACCTCATGGATACATCAGCAGTCCAATTTGGTAGAGTTGGCTTAGCCACAGTGGTGGTATGACCTAGCAGAGGCAGCTAGGTCTCAGCCTTGGCTCGAGTCAGCAGGAGGGACCCAAAGGGACGCCAGGAGAAGTTCTCAGCTGTGCCTCTCTCAGGGAAGCAGAGATCAGTGAAGGGTTGAGAACCACAAGTGTTGCACAGCTAGCTGTACTAGCAAGCCAACGTATGTCTCTGTCACTTCATGGATTCCTATTTATACCCTCCAAACATCCACTGGTCCTCCACAGGCCTTGCCTCAGCACAGGTCTTTGCTCCAGCACGTCTTGCCTTAGCTTTGCTCTTGCCTTAGTACATGCATCCAATCAGCCCGAGTCCATAGAAATGGCCGGAAACTGCAGCATACCACGAGAAGTTTTTTGGTACTTTTCTTTCTATGGAGTCCTGACAAATGCAGCTCACCTACACAATGTAAGGCACACCAATACATGATTGTTGTTAGCAAAGATCCTTCATCAGGTGTCCTTTCACGTTGCTTGCTTCAGCAGAACATCCTCTTTCCTGTGTCTGCTTCAGCTAAATGTTCCTTCATGAGTCTGCCTTAGCCTTTCACCTGTGTCCACTCTAATGAGACATTCCTTTACGAGTTTGAACTAACAAAAACATCATCCAACCTACTTTCCAAAGAACCCTTCGGTTTCCATTTCACTCAGTTTTGTTTTTGTCTCTGAGGACAATCAATTTTTCATAATGCCTCCAGGAGCCACTAATCATTGTGACTGTCTTTAAAGATGTTCTCTGAAGAAAGTGGGCTCTTTCAACCCATTTAAGCACAGAATTAGAATTCAAGTTTTTGCTAGCCCACTGTGGTGGTTTGAATGAAAATATCCCACATAGGCCTTTAGGGTGTGGCACAATTAGGAGATGTGCCTTTGTTGGACTAGGTGTGGTCTTGTTGGATAAAGTGTGTTACAGGTGGATGGGCCTTCAAGTCTCTCTCAKATTCTCTAGCCAGACCCAATGTGACAGTTTCTTTCTGCTACCTGTGGATGCAGATGTAGAATTTTCAGCTCCTTTTGAGCCCTATGTCTGCCTGCATGCCACCATGCTTCCCGCCATGATGATAATGTACTAAACCCCAGGACTGTGAGCCAGTCCGAATGAAAGGTTTTCCTTTATTTATAAGAGTTGGTCATGGTGTCTCTTCATAGCATTAGTATCCTAAGTAAGACCCCTCCAGTAGGAGATCGTCACACTGACAGTTACGTCCTTCTGCCTGGAACTCAGTTGGTAGATCAACTCAATAGACAACTGATAGGCAGATAGTTGGTATAACCTGTGACCGCAAAAGATTCAGAGATTAGATAGAGGCAAGGTACTGAACAGAAGTAAGCCAATAGGATGAACAGGTTGCTAGAGTCTTGAACAATCTAGAAAAATGGCTTATGATGTTTTAAAAATCATAACATTTTAGTAATTCTCTGTGAATTTTATATCTTGTATTCTGATCATATTCATGCCCCCCTCTATACCCTACTCTCCCAACTTCATAGTATCTATTTTTACTTTTTGATTAAGTCCAATTTGTATTGCCCACATATTCCTAGGTGTGGGGCCAGCCAGTGGAGTGTGGTTGACTAGGTAGTGATTACATTTTTAGAGAAAAATAACTCTTCTTCCCCAGAAGCCATCAACTCTCCATGATTCCTCCGTAAGAGGTGGGGGTCCATGTTGTAATGTTGACTGGCTCATTATAAAATGTTCCAGTGCAGGGTCAGGCTCTGCTTTATTTTATAAAAATATATACTGGTTGGTGTTTATTTATTAATATGTACTTTTATCCATTTCCTCCTCCAGATACATAGCTGAAAGAATGAGAGAGATAAATATTTACTCATGGGAACGGAAGCATCACATTCCAGTTCTCGACAGAATATTGAGCAATGCATATGATCTGTTGGGGGTTCACTTTAAAAAATGCAATCCTATCTACGCATTGCTTCACAAAATGTTAAATAAAACAGCAGAGCTTCCAGGACAGCTCCCTAGTACTGTATTTTCATATCATTTCGACCCATAATCTACATGCAGTAAAATTCGTCTTTTTGTTCTGCTTTGTTTTATTTTGTTTTCAGATAGGGTCTCGTGGAGCTCAGACTGGCCTCAAGCTTCCTATAAAGTCAAGATTGCCCTTCATTTTCTCACCCTATTGCTATACTCTCCCAAGTGTTGAGATTGTAGGTCTATGCTCACTTTAAAATTTGCTTTTAACTCAATGGGCTTTTGTCTATGCAAGTTGTCATGTAGCACTGTTTCATTTTGCAGTGACTTCCTTCACCTGGCCTGAGCAATGCCACTTTACTTCCACTGCCAGCCACCCTGCCTCTTCTCTTTCCTTTCAATGCATCCCAAGCACTCTGAGCCTTCTGGCTCTGTGGATACATCTATCGACTACAACTGGACTCCTACCACACCTGGCCTTTTATAATTGGCTCCTTTCATTTAGCATGTTTCAAAGGTCAGTCCATGTTATAGCATATACAGCTATCCCAATCCCTTTCATAACAAAACCTCATACTGTATTTTATCAATTCATCAGTGGAGAGTAAACATTTGACCATCATGAATGATGCTGCACTTATGTTTTGCAATATTTTCTCATACAGTATAGATTAGCGTTGTACATTTTATTTTGAGGTATTGGGGCTAGGACCCCATGCTAGGCAAATATTGTGCCCCTAAACTCCATGCCTGCCTTGCACTTCCTTGCATTTTGTGGTGTGTTTCTTTGGAGTAATGAACTACTTTCATATATGAGGTTCAAGAATAAAGTTTGAGAATGTTAGTGTATGGCTATAAATCTGCTGCTCAGGAAGCAAGATAGAAGGATGATCAGTTTGGGGCCAATGGGTATGGTTGAGTGACTGGGGGTGTAGCCCTTAACTATCATACTCAAAGCCTTCGGCTCTATCTCTAGCCATGCTGTAAATACAGTCAAGACTGGTTCTTAATTAATTAGTAATTAATTAAATGTATTATTATGGAGTCCTGATATTCTTGGCAGCACTGTGTAGGCCAAACTAGCCTTTACCTTTTGGCAATCTTCATTCCTCATCCTCTCGGAGTTCTGGGATCACAGGCGTGTGACATCATGCTAGCAAAGACTGCTCTAGTTAAATCCATTTACATATAAAAATGATGTTTTCCATACCCAGTTTACTGTCTGAGAACATATTGATTCTAAATACAATACTAATGTTTACATTCTTTCCCAGGAGCTCAGAGTCCAGGAGCACTGCTCTAGAGTACCATGGTGTCAGATTATAGTGTGTTTCAGAATCACTGGGAGCTCTCTCTCCTTAAGCACTCAAATTACACCCCACATTCATCAGACTTTCACATTTAGTAGATGTGAAGTAGAGAGTAATATCTGGCCTAAACTTTCTCAGAATCCTCAGGGAAATAACTGATGCTGGCAGGACTGAGCCACATGGTGAGAACCAGGCACAAAGCTGCCTTTCCCAGGGTGTCTGTCCTTAGCAAAAACTGTTGAATGGTGGAATAATTTCACCAGTTTAGACTTCTTTGCCAAGTACCTCCTCCGAGCTTTTAACCCACGAGTGTGAATTTCTATGTCCTATGGGTGAGACAGGCTGTGTTGTCACCAAATTTTTGAATGTGGGATGGTTTTCAAAACCTTTTTATTAAAATATTATTGGTATGGTTGCATTGTATGACTGAAGAGATATTTGTGTCTTATTTGTCGCAACTGCTGTCACTCAGCCATGTAAAGTTAGCATCAGAAAATGCAGTATATCTGAAATTATGATAATATTCTTCTGCAGTTGACACTGTCCTACAAACAAAACCTTTTCTCCACTCTCAGTTATTTTCAGTGACAAGACTACTAATTATGTTGACCCAAAACTAGAGCTGAATGTAAGCAAGTTACTCAATTATGTAATGGTTTTGAAACACTAACCTACAGGCGTGCCAGTATCTGTACTGTCTTGAAATCAAAGCAACTGTGATTTCCCAAAACAAGATGCTTCAGAAACATTATCACTTACTTTAAGTTTTCATGGATTCTTCCCCCCCCCCCCCGAATATTAACTTTAAAACTACTTGCCCTGGTCATTCATTCATTCATTCATTCATCGGTGCAAAACCTTTTGCATACTAGGTCAATCACTGAGCTTCTCCAGCTTTATTTGTCCCTTTAAAAAGTGAAATCTGGTGTCTCTAAGACACAGCAGGAATCATGCACATAAGAATTCACAATGGAAAAAAAAAAGAATTCACAATGGGGGGATGGGTTAGGGGATTTTCTGGGGGGGACCAGGAAAGGGGACAACATTTGAAATGTAAATAAAGAATATTATTTAATAAAAATAAAGAAAAAATATGAAAGAAAGTCCACCAAAAAAAGAAAAAAAAAAGAAAAAGAAAGAAAAAAAAAGAAAAAAAAAGAATTCCAATGACTGTGGCAATATGCACAGGGCTACACAGGTTCAAGGCAGATGGGGTCCCAGCACGGAATGTGGTAAATGCACAGAGGCTTTCCCTGTTAACCAAGAAGCTCTGTGTAATTGCTATCCACTTCAAAGGGGAAAAAATCAGTTTTCCCTAACAGAAACTCAACAAATACGTTAACCACAGATCAGAGCATGTCCCAAATGCAGAAATAGATTGCTAACACAAAATGAAAAAAAGAAAGTGAAATCTGTTGTTAAAAAGAATGTTTTGGGGGAAATGTTCCTGGTAAGTGGAGGCCAGCCTGTGCTATTGAGACTGTCTAAAGAAAAAGGGAACGGCATTATTTTCGCTATTGTAGTATGTAGGAGATATTGTAACCACCATCTCTTCTTTCTTACCATGTGAAGCCCATTTCAGCTCTGTTAGTTTTGCTTTTGTGATAGTCACTATGTTACCTACTAAGGCTGTATGTCCTTATTCCTCTAAGCCAATCCTAATCTTTGTGATTGCTGGAAGTATGACCATGGCCTTCAACTTTCAGTTACTATGAAAAATCCAAGGGTTTTTATTCTTAAACAGTTGGTCTGATCTTTGAATGGCATTCACAGGATGCTATGGTTTCTTCTTCACTGGCTGTGGCTACATATAGATGTTATGACTCGGGCTGCAGTAATTACCTTGTGATCATGTGAGAAGAAAAAGTCTGAGGACAAAACTGATAATACAAGGCAGAACAGACAGATAGAAAAGACCTTGTGGTTATTCTCTGAGACATGGTAACATATCAAAACCAAAAACTCCCTGGAGCCCCCTGACCTTGGCACTTCTTGGTAGTGAACAATTTCTTGGTAATCTACACTGTGAGCATTTTGTTCTCCATAGATGGTTAGATGGTTCACAATGTGTCCTGTTCAGTTCCATCACAGCACACATTCCCACCTACTCAGCTCAGCTAGCTTTGCTCATGGCCATATGTGTTGCTGAACGCAGTTCTGTTCTCTTGATCTTTTATGTAGCATATACTTCAATGTTACCACTCTACGCTGATTCCCAGGCTTGATTTTCTCATTAATATTTCATTCCGTTCCCTCTTGGCCTTTTTTAATGTAGTGCTTTCATATTCATGGACAGTTTCTAATGACACTCCCCAAATTCAGAAGCACCCACAATCTCTTTCTAAATGGAGCACAGAGCTAGTCTGGTGTCTGCTTGGTACGCTCCCTGATAACTACTTTTGTGGTACATTCTTTCATGCACATACCTAAGTCGTCAACCTAGCTGTGGTTCTTCTTCTCATCCTAACATCACTTATGTGGCTGAGTAAGAGATTGTTCAGTGCAAAGGTAAGGACCAGAATTGGATCCCTAGCAGCCATATAAGGAAGGTATTTTGCCCAGGTTGTAATCTCAGCCAATTACATTTGGAGATAGGGGATCTCAAAAGACAAAAGACAAAGTCTGCCTTACTAGACTAGTTGAATTGGTGAGTTCTGGGTTCAAGTGAGGGACCCTCCTACCTAAATGATGGGAATAAGTGGGAAATAATTAAGGAAGACACTGGCTCTCAACCTTTGTCTTCTACCTGAACTTGCACACATGTGTGTTCACCTCCAATACCACATGCATGCATGTACACAAAACAGCATGCATATACACAATATGCATCCACACACAAAATTATATAAAGAAAATATTTGCTGGATAAAAACACATTGAGAAATGTGGTTAAAAGGATGGTGGGCATAGGACTATGACTTCAGAATAGTCAGAGAAAGTCTCAATGTAAGACTTGAGAGTAGCCGGGCGGTGGTGGCGCACGCCTGTAATCCCAGCACTCTGGGAGGCAGAGGCAGGCGGATTTCTGAGGCCAGCCTGGTCTACAGAGTGAGTTCCAGGACAGCCAGGACTACACAGAGAAACCCTGTCTCAAAACAAAAAAAGAC
>BDUI01002182.1:0-18294 GCA_002335545.1 Apodemus speciosus | reverse complement strand
ACACACACACACACACACACACACACACACACACACACACTCACACCCATTAAAGAAAAAGATGCCATGAATTTGAAGGACAGCAATGTGGGTGCATGAGAGTAATTGAAAGGAGGAAAAGGAATGGGCAAAAAGTAATTATAATTTCTTAAAAATAAAAATGAAAGCAAATATTTTCCATTTCTAATGACTTTTCTTTTTTCTTAAGATTTATTTATTCATTTATTGTATATAAGTACACTGTAGCTGTCTTCAGACACCCTAGAAGAGAGTATCAGATCCCATAACAGATGGTTGTGAATCGCCATGTGGTTGCTGGAATTTGAACTCAGGACCTCTGGAAGAGCAGTCAGTGCTCTTAACCGCTGAGCCATCACTCCAGTCCCATGACTTTTCTTTTTGTGTTAGTTTAGACTTCTTACATCCATGAACTTACATGTTCATTCTAGGGTTTTGTTTTGATTATCTGTTCACGGATTCACTATTGATTTCTTTGCACAATTAATACAGAGCCAGCTACCTACTAAGAAGGAGAGGTCGTGGTTAGTGGATAGAACATAGTGAAAAAACATAGCTAAAACTTCATAGTCTTAGCTATTTATCTTGACTAGTATGTCCAATAGATTGCTTTTCTGTGACAATTTCTCAGTACTTAATATTTTTATATGGAATGTGGAAATAACAGGATAAGATGACATTCTGATACATCAGTATAATCTAATGCAAACAAAGGAAATCTTCAAGTTGAGATATGTGACCCCATAGCTGAAGAAAAGGCATCCATCTTTAGAGTTTCAACTTCTTTCTCATCCTAGATGGCTCCACACTCACTGATGTTCATCAACCACTTTAGTGGCTCATCTCATACTGGCATTTCCACTGCCTGCTCCTGTCAGGACTGCAGTTCAAGGTAGCCACGACCTCTGCTGCATTAGTCATGTGGTTGACATCTGAAGTTCAGCTAAAGACCATGTTCTTTCGAAGATACAGTGGGCTAAAAATGTTGCTTAGAGATAGAGCAAACTGCATTTGTGGTGATTATAATGTTTTGGAAAATGCATATGTTTCTTTTTTTTTCAGGTGCCTCCTGTATGGCAAGATTGATGTATGTTGATTAATTTCCTGTAATAATATAGGAATGTAGTAATGAACATGTCTTAGCTTCTACAACATTTTTGTGCTTAGTTTTGTTGAGACAGGCTGGCTCCGAGAATTTGCTATGTAGCCATGTGTGGACTTGAGCTTCCGATCCTCCTGGCATTGACTCCTAAGTGCTGGGACAATGGGCATGTGGCCATTCATTATTTTTTATGTAGTGTTGAGATTTGAACCTGGATCCTTGTCCATTTGTGGCAAAGACTCTTCCAACTGAATCTCATCTCTCAGACCATAGACTTCATTTTAAATAGGTGATTACATAACTTTGAAAACATTCCCCATGCCCCCACAAGAGGCGCTCTTGATATATTGCCCAGGCTGACCTTAAACCTCTGGGATCACAAAATTCTGGCTCAGCCTCCACAGTACCTGGAACCAGAAGGATGCCCCTGAATGTGCCTGAATGTGAAAATGTTTATCATTTTTAGAATGTGTTTAGAATATAATAATTTGGTGGAGAGACACACAATACTCAGTATCTTCAGTAACTGATGGCTAAAAGTTAAATTAGCAATGAAATCTTATTCACCTATTGTCGATGAGTACAGTTCCTTGGGTTATGTTGGCCTCCAACGATATAATTATTTCATGACTACTTCATAACTGTAATTTTGCTACTGTTATGGATCATAATGTAAATATCTGATATGTCTATGTATGCTCTAAAGGTGTCAATACCCCTTTGTGAATGACTAGAATAATATTGTCATTGCTGATGACAATGTTTTGAAATTTCAGTGAAATTCATGTTTGCATTTTGTAAGAACTAATTTGGGAAAAATATCTAAGAAATTAATATTAGTTAAAATAAGAACAGTTTGTCTTTTGGACATTGAAACTCTAATCATAGAAATATTTTTTTAAGAATACAGATTCAAAAATATACATGTACTCATGTATCTTCCATTATGTATTTAAATAAATGAAAAATTCAAAGCAATCTAAAGTGTGAACAATGAAATGCTCAAATAAACGATGATGTATACATACAAAGACATACATACAGCCACTGAAAATACTGCTTTTTACAAAACATTTAATGGCATGGTGCTCATCACAAAATATCAAATGGAGTATGATTAAAATGCATATAAGAGAATATCAGGACTTATATTTTTATATAATACAATCATGAATTCAATACATCATTCAAATAGGACTATATTTTCTTAATATTACCAAGGATAGAAATGGAATATCTACAACTCATACAATGTGTCTACAGTGCAGAGGTTCTCAATTTGTTGGTCTTGACTCCATTAGATTCACATATCATATACCTTGCATATCAAATATTTACATTATGATTCACAACAATTGCAAAATTACAGTTTTAAATTAGCAATGAAATAATTTTGTAAGTGGAGGTGACCACAGCCTAAGGAACTGTAGTAAAGGGACAAAGCACTAAGAAGGTTGAGAACCATTGCTACAGTGTCATCTGTAGCCGAGGTGTTTTCCACCTTTCCACTTGGTCATCTTTAGCTCCTGTCTTTTGTCCCTATGCTCCTTGTCTCATGATCCCAAGGTGGCTGCTTCACAGGCACCTTCACCAGCACACTGCAGATTAGAAAGAAAAAGGAAATCAAATGGAAGACCTGGTTCCGCCCATGCAGACAAAGCAATGTGAATAGTAGTATCTAATTAAGTTTCCTTATGTCTCATTTGTTTATAATTTTGTTCCTTGCTTAACCCAAGTTTTAAGACTACCAAGAGGTATAAATCTTTAGCTGGGGAGCATCGTAATATTGGACAGAATTTATTTATTAAAGAAGAAAGGAATATGAACATTAAACTCCCAATAGTATTTCTTACTCCATCAGGGGCTCAGAGCAAAACACTAGCAGCTGGCCCTTTATTCTCTTGCCCAGATGAAAGACAGGGTGACATAATTACTAGAATCCTCCCAATATTTCTACTTCAGTAATAGGATTTCAGATATTTATGTTTTCTTACAATTCTCTGCATTTCCCTCCTTTTCTACTGTGAAATGTGCTACCGTAAAAATCAGAGAAATAGCAGTTTTCATATGATAATATGTAAATAGTTCATTGCTTCTTTGGGTACAATAGGAAACATTAGAAAAAAACAAAATAAACCAACCTATGCATTTGCCATTAGAGATTTTGTAACAGTATCATACTCATAATGGAATATCTGTAAAACCATACTGTTGTCAAAATATGAGAAATAGCAAGTTTTAAAACACTGTTATTTATTTTCTTTAAATATGGATATTTCAATAAGCATAAATATAAGCATTGAAAGTGTGTTGCAAAACCAGGTTCTATGTTATTTTTTCATTTTCTTTGGGGGAACAGTGTTCAAAGAAGGGAATATATTTTAGGAAAAATTTGTACTTTTTATTTGAATACAAAATGTACTTTTGACACATTATTCAATCTTTCTATAAGAACATATTGCTTTATATTATATGTGTGTGTGCATGTGAGGTATGTGTTGTTAGCACACACATGCAACCATGCCAGTGCACACAGTCCTGTGCATGAATATGTTGGTCAGGGGGCAAATTCATATATATTGATCTATCTTGGTTAGTATTTCCTCAAGACTGACATCTCCCTCACGGAACCTGTAGCTATGCTGGCATCCGGCTAGGTCTAGATATCTCCCTGTCTCTGGCCCTACTTTCGTGGGGTTCTTGGCTCTCAGGGAGTATTACCCCACGTGGATTTTTATGTGGGTGTTGAAAATTTAAATCGAATTTAAATCATCATGTTAGTGAAGTAGGCATTCTAACTGACTACATCATGTGCCCAGACATATTACTAAGTATAGAGATATAGAAAAGGAACTAAGAGGCCTACAATTCAATGCTTAGCAGGACATAGTATAAGCTCTATGTCCTTAAATGCTCCAAACTTCTGGTTTGAAGCAGTGATGTTTTGCTTATTTGGAGCAAAATTAAGTATTTTCAAGCTACAGAAAATTATGAGATGCCTTCCCTGTCTATACAACTGTGCTATTAACTGATACACAACATAGATATTTTTAAGAAAAAGATAATACTATAGGGCCAATGGTAGCAGTCTGTATCCGGAGAGGCAATAACAGCTAGCACATCTCACAAAAACTTTAGGGATTTTTGTACATGGTGGTCCTAGAAATTACATGAATATTTCTCTTACTTCCAAAAAGAGCATATTGTACTTCTAGCAGCTTGTCTTAGTTAGGCTTTTACTGCTGTGAACAGATGCCATGACCAAAGCAGCTTTTATAAGGACAACATTTAGTTGGGGCTGGCTTACTAGTTCAGAGGTCCAGTCCATTATCATCAAGGTAGGAACATGGCAGCATCCAGACAGGCATGGTGCAGGAGGAGCTGAGAGTTCTACATCTTCATCTGGAGGCTGCTAGGAGAAGACTGGCTTCCAGGCAGCTAGGATGAGAGGGTCTTAAAGGCCGAGCCCACAGTGAAACACCTACTCCAACAAGGCCACACCTCCTAATAGTGCCACTTCCTAGGCCAAGCATATACAAACCATCACAAAGCTATTTATTGCTTTTGACACACTATCATTCTTCACACGGTGACAAATGACACTTTGGAACACAATGTATATGTTTCTATTCTCTTTCTACAGTGAGGCAGTTTTCTTTTTGAGGAAAACCTGAAGTCCTAACATACATGGCAAGCAATAATACTTATAACAAAATGTACATTTTTTTC
The DNA here is from genome assembly GCA_002335545.1 of Apodemus speciosus. Classification (NCBI taxonomy): domain Eukaryota; kingdom Metazoa; phylum Chordata; class Mammalia; order Rodentia; family Muridae; genus Apodemus; species Apodemus speciosus. Next base: position 13,445 of record BDUI01002182.1, on the reverse strand, counting down.
TACTCTGGCTTAAATATTTGGAGGTATGAGGACATTTTAGTCATGCAGTCTATCATTAGGGGTGACTTTTAGGAAGAAAAAAAACTTTCAAGTATAAACACTGACCTTTTACCATTTCAATCAAACCAGCCACTTTTTATGGATTTATATTACGTTTGTCCTTTGGAAGACCACAAAGTAGAAAACACAGGCAAATCTTCACACTGTTTTATATTTGTACTTCTGCATTTTGTGGTTTGCTTAGTGGTTTAAAGAATTGTCCCCTTCAAGTCCTTTCTCACACCAAATCCTACTGTTTAAGACATATGAATTTTCCTACCTGCTTCCCACCTCCCTCTCCTTCATGCTAGCCCACTGTGTGAGAGTGGGAACGCAACTCTCTCTTTCAGTATCTGTTTTGTCTGGCTACTCCAAAGTTATGTACTAAATTTACTGATTATATTTGTAATGTTCTTGGGGAGTCATTAAATTATTTGGAATTAAACACAGATTGATAGAACATTATGCAACCTATTGAAATGTTTGGAATCAGAAATAGTTTGGATTAGAGGGTGAATATTTGCAAAAACATAATAAGGTATATTGGCATCCAAATCTCAACAGAAACTCATTAAAATTTTATCTGAACCTGGTACAAGTACACTCAAGTATTGCCTACGATATTTTTAGTGCATCTTCCTTTTTACCGCAGACTTTCATACCAATTCAGGTATAGATTTTTTTACTTGTAAAACTGGGCCAGCACCCATCGAATTTTAGATTTTGGAGCACCGATTCTTTGGATTTAGGTATGCTCACCTAATAGTTGTGCATATTTTCTTTGAGATTGTTTAGAAGGTACTGGGGTTCCAGATGACCCCGAAATGGCTTCCTTTAGATTAATAACACAAATGAAAAAAAAATGACCACTTGGAGAATAGGTGCCAGAAAAGTGTTTTGTCCTGTAGAGCTATCAGAAGACTTGCTCTGTGAGTGTCTCACACGTCAGTGGAGTAGTGCGTGCCTGATCTTCTATGGCTACCACTGGCATGCGGCCAAGCCCTCCACCCTTGAGGCTACCATCTGGATCTGCACACATCCATTTTGTGGTCATGGCACACTGCTAATGCCTCTTGAGCCTGAATGCCGGAAAGCAGGGCCACAATAATTACAACTAACTCATGGAACTTTTACCATTTTGCTGCATCAGAGAACTTCAGTTTTGGGGGTATGGGGACTGTTGGGAAAGGCCGAGATGTAGGACTCTGTACTCTGTAACCCAACGGGCCACCATATTATCTGTGTAAAGCTAGAACTCATGAAAGCTGGTAACAGGGGGTACACTGAGCACAACCTATGAATCCTGCTCTCCTGGAGGGTTGGGCCTTCCTTCCTGTTGCCTGAGAAGGCACAATAGCTGCTACCAGAAACAGTCAGTCCAGACTCTTCTGTGCTGTGTACCCATTGGAACTTCAAGTGTGATACATCCCTCCACTACTCAACCCCCAAAAATGTCCTTACATAAATTAAGCAAGCATTCTGTCTCTGGCCTACAGACCTTCCCTTTTCAATTTTATTTTATTAAGCTTTTGATATAGGGTCTTTCCCTGTAGCACACTTGGACCTTAAACTTTCTTGATCCTGACTTGGCCTCTTTATCAGCTGGGATCACAGACACAGACACTACCAAGCCGGTGACAACATTCTTCCTTTGAGATGAATGCAGTAGCTTTCTAGACCTAAAAGACTGACATGGAATTGTTCTATGTGGATCATCAGGACATGAGTTTGTCACATTAATATATATCAGGGCTTGACTGGAGATAGATGTGGAGTCTGTACAAAGACTGCCTGGATCTTTCTCAATGTGATGTCTGTCAAAGGGATTTTGATGCTTGTCTCTTCGTGTAAAATGGAAAACTGCATACTTATTTCATGATAGGGGTAATGTTTTAAGTGTGGAATTAAATAAGAATTAATCTAGAAAATAGTCAACTGAAGAAATCCTTAGTGAATTTGGTTGTGTAAATGTTGCTTTTCAACATTTTTAATTTTTTCTCAATAAATATTTTTGTGTACATGCATGTGTGTGTATGTATGCATGTATGTGTGTGCATTTCTTCATGAGTGTCAGGGCACTGAATCTGGGTGTACATTCACCTATGTGTGCTTTGGTGTGGATGCTAGAGATTATCTTTGTTATTGATCCCCAGGAGCCATCTACCTTTTGTTTTGAGATGCCATCTCTCAGTGGGACTCAGAGCTTACTAATTGGGCTAAGATGGATGTGTAATAAGCCGAAGGGATGCATTTGTCTTGGTTCCCCCATGCTTGGATAGCAAATGCTCTCCACTATGTGCAGCGTTTACATGTGGGTGTTCAGGATCTAAATCAGGTTCTCATGCTTACTCAGTAATACTTTACCAACTGAGTTGTTTCTCCAGCCCCACTTCTCAACCTTTAAAAAATGTTTGTGTCACTTTCCACCCATTAAAACTGAACTATCAGGGACTAGAAAGATGACTCATTAGTTAAGAAATTGTACCGCTCTTACAAAGGACCCAAGTTCAACTCCCAGTGCCCACATTATGTGATTCTCAACCACCCATAATCCCAGTTCAAGGATGTCCTCTTCTTGCATCCTTAGGAGCCCACAGACACATACACGTGCACAACTGTACACAGAGTTAATTAAAACCCGATACTAAATGAGATATCTCCATTTTATATGTTTGGAATGAACAATTCCATGAATATTCTCATGGTTCCTTAAGAAAATACAATACTTTGGAGACCAATTGACAAGACTCAATTGACAAGACCCCTGGGAAATAGCAAGCATAGCCATGAGATAACAGCCATGTCACTTGGGGGCATTTTGTGTACTAGATGCCAAACCAAACTGCTCATAGTTCTCTGTCCATATTTCCTTCTTGTTCCATGATGATTTGGACTAGTTTTCAAATGTTTGGGTCAAAGAGTAAACTCTTGGTTTGTTTCCACTGTCAAAACTTTTCACAGCACTGAAAATATAATTGCAAATAGAGAGTTCTTCTTTTCTCCCTAGGGACCCAGGTATTGAAAAGAAAATTGTCTCAAGCTAACTGATCATAACCTATCTGATAGTCAGTTCCTAATTTGATATGATTAGCTCACCAGCTAGAGGTATGACGTCATACCAATGTGCTCGAAACATTTTGGCCCATTCAACAAGCTATTTTATTATTTTATATCTTTCTCTGTTCAAGATATTTGTTTTGTTTGTGATAAAAATGCAAAAGCAACAAAAAACAAAACAACAAACATGTTGCAGGTTACAGCTTTGTAATTCTACCAGATTAATCATTTTCAATGCAGTTTAAATTGTCCACATAAAAATCTACACTTCACTGAATTCGAATTACTTTAAATGATTTTGTCCCTTACAACATCTTATTGTCAGGCCTACAAGTATCTGATCCGGTTACTAACGTCATTTAACCAGCCAGGCAGTGATCCAGCCCACTGTTCAGTCACTCAAGTCCACCCACGGCTAATTTCATCAGTTACCTCAATCTTGACCAAAGCTGTATAATTTGAGCTTGTTTTTCCCCCTTCAGACTGGCATTCCAGAGTGTGTCTGGAAAATGACGATGGTATGGAAAAGAAAGAAAGAAAAGTATGTAACAGGGGATGATATTTAGATGTGTTTGCTACATTTCCCTCCTGTTCTGTTTTTAGCATTGACTACACAATCTCTTAAAGTGTGAGTAGATAAATTATTGCTTCCTACAGATTCTTTCCACTCAACTCAACACCATCCATCACTGTTGACACTGTTTTAATTTATGCTGTACTCTGTGAAGGATACACTCAAGACTAGAAGCAAACTGTTCTGTCTGAGATGAGAACCACACAATTAGAGTTGCACAGATTGTGTACTTTCATGCTTCTGTTATGTATAATTTTCTCCACTTTGCTTAAAACATCTTCACGCAAATGTTGAATTATTTAATGCCCTTTTACATCCAGACATCCAGATACACAGATGCAGTGTCGTCTTTTGAGTAATTTATCTTTTCTTTTTAGCTTTCTCCCATAAGTATTAAATGATTCAGCAACAAATCCCATTTTGCAATACTTGCTGTGCACAGTTTTGAAGTCATTGCCCTTCCTGCCTTTCCCTAAAAACTATTTCTCAAATTTTCACAGCTACACTATGAGGTAGCTGTCTAAATTATCCAAAAAGGAAACAGCAACTTATAAAAAGGAAATAACTTTCTTAAGACTATGCAGCTGGTACGTGGTATTGGCAAGGGTAGAGGCTGTATTCTGCAGTCTAGTTTCTCAAGTACTGCTTCCCAAAGAGCAACACAGACCACTGCTCTGGAGCTGTGGTGTAGCTCAGTGTCTGATGTAAGGACAAGGACCTGGGTTTGGTTCGTACTGCTAAACAACAAATGACAAAAAAACCTTTTCTCTTNCATAAGCAAGTAAGCTTCATCCCTGATATAGAGGGGGTGGTTCAAAGTATGAAAATAAATAAATATAATCCACCACATAAATGAAATCAAAGAAAAACCTCACATGATTTATCTCATTAGCTATAGAAAAGGCATCTCACAAAGTTGTTAACATTACTTGATGATAAAGTTCTGGAAAGATTAGGGATACAGGACATACCTAAACATAAAAATGGCAGTTTAGCTCAAGTCCATAGCCACCAGCAGCYTAAAGGGAGAGAAACTCAAAGCAATTCCACTAAAATCATGAACAAGTCAAAGCTGTCCATTTTCTCCATACCTATTAAATGCAATATTTGTAATCCTATGTAGATCATTAAGAGAAATGAAGAAAATCAAAGGCACATAATGTGAAAAGGAAGAATTAATTACATTTGCATATGATGTGATAGCATACTTAAGTGACCCAAAAATTCCACAAGGGAAATTCTGGAAGTGATACATTCTAGAGTGAATATTCACGTAAAATATTTGTTACTATCATCAAATAGTTAATATTAATACTTAGCTTGGGTACTGGAGGAGGARTATTAGTGTCTTCACATGTTGGACTGCTGGTGAACTAACTGTGCTCCATTGGATAATCCAAACCCATTGTTACATAGATGGTCTTGGTTAAAACCTGTGGGTCAACAATCAACCCAAAATACATGAGTATGGAAAAAGAACTTGAAGGACTTACTTGATTTGGGAGAAATATAAAAGGGCTAGAGGATGAGAGTAATCAAAATATATTGTATACATGTATGGTATATCCAAAGAATTTTATTTTGATTCTTAAGACAGTTTGTGTGTGTGTGTGTGTGTGTGTGTGTGTGTGTGTGTGTGTGTGTGTGTGTGTGTGTGTAGCCTTGGATGCCTTGGAACTGGATATGTAGACCAGACTGGCCATAAATTCACAGAGATCTGCCTGTCTCTGCCTCCTGAATGCTGGGATTAAGATGTGTGCCAATTTTAATTAATACAAATTATATACTTATTCATTTATCAGTAAATAATCTGTGTAGATTTACATATTAGAGACCATATAATAATCAAAAGGAACAATGTCTCATGTGTGAAACACAAATGCATTTGGGTAGAAAATATAAGCCACACAGGATGCTAGAYATTGTAAGGTGCCATTAGTATATTTTTATTATTTTGCAAAAGAAAACATAAAGACAAAATGAAGTATATGATCATATCATTTTTCTAAAGTAAGAACTGAAACCCCAGGTAAGTACAATTTAATCAGCATAAGCTGTGTTTTAGTTGAAAAAAATAAATGATAGAAAAAAACATAGATGCATCTGTATGCTTATGCAACCATTAAGTTTGGTCCCAAAGGCAGTTTAATTGCTTCTGCTGAAAGCAAATAGATAAGGCCCTATGGTTGTGTCATAGGAGGCTATTTCCCTGATGTCTCCATGTTTCCGTGTCTCCCTCTTGGTCCTCTTAATTGGCCTGTAAAATCACAGTACTATCTTCTGTGTAATGTAGATTTTTAGCAGAGTTGGTCCATGCTGCAGACACATTGGTCACTCTTCTGAACTGTCTCCCTCAAACTGACGATTACATTAATCAGTGAACYGGAAAAGAAAACACTCCAAATCATAATTATACTGAATGTGTTTAATGTTACAACTGGTTCCTGAACTATTTTATCAGACTGCTTTTATTTGCTCTTCAGAGACCTAATTCTGTGTTTATGGTATACTTGATCCAAAACTGAGGTTGGAGTAAGGTAAGTGACATTTGTAAGATGTCTCCAAAATAGAACTTCTCCAAAATAATTCACACATTTTTTGGTTAAAAATATTCTTTTATTTCACATGTGTGTGTGTTTTGACTGCATGTATGTTTCTGTGCTACATTCATCCAGTGCCCAAGAAGGCCAGAAGTGGTTACTGAAACATTTGGAATGAGAGTTACAAGACAGTTGTAACCCATNATGGGTTTCTAGTTATTCATTTGTGAAATATTCCAAAATAAGAAATAGCAAAGTTCATTCCTTCTTCTGCTATGTGTGTTCTGGAGCTCAAATTCAAGATATCAGGCTTGAGAGAAAGTCCCTTTACCTGCTGAACAACTTTGCTTGTCACATCTCCAGTTTTAATGTATTTCTAAGTACATATTTAGCAATATACAATACTATTTATTCTATTTGCCTCCATATTTTACATGAATGTCCTATCATGTTATATTAATATTTATCTATTTGATTTAGCCTTTGCTCATGCATACTAAATTCTGTGTACACTCAATTATATCAGTATGTTATAGATTTGTTTATCCATTTGCTCTTTCACTGATATCTAAAATACTTTCTGGGATTGATTTGATAAAGAATGCTTCACCGAGCATCTTTGGGAATGTCTCCTTGGCCATATGTGCTCCAATTCATTTTCTAGGTACAAATTGAGAAGGAGTACTATAGTACATGCTAAGTCATGTACTATAAAGATCTTCAACTTTACAAACATTATCAAATGGTTCTTCAAACTGTAGTAATTTTCCCTCACCAACAACTTATGAGAATTATTATCATGATTTACTAAAGAATTAATTTTACTTAAATTATGTGTATACATGTGTGCCTGCATGTGTGAACATGAATATATCACCCCAGGAAGCCAGAAGAGTGTCATGGATCCCCTGGAGCTGAAGTTACATGTGGTTGTGTTCTACCTGATATGGGTCCTGGGAACTGAACTTGGTTCTGGAAAAACAGTACATACTCTTAACCACTATGCCATCTGTTCATCCAGAAAGAATTATTTTTTCCTTTAATTTCTCAAAAGATTACTTCATTTTCACCATCTTCGTAAGTAGAAAGTGTTTGTGTTTTTAGTTTTTCTTTTATTGAAATGGATTCTGTTCACATATAATATATCCCTATTATAGTTTCTCCTCCCTGTATTTTTCCCAATGCCTCCCCACTTCCAATCTACTCAGCATCCACCCTTTCTATCATTAGAAAACATCAGGCTTCTAAGTGGTAGCAAACAAACATAACAAAATAAAACATAATAAGATGAAGCAAAAACTATAATATTGAAGTTGTACACAGCAACCCACCAGGATGAAGATTCCCAAGAGTAGGCTTAAAATTCAGAGACCCACTCATTCTTGCAGTTAGGAAACCCATAAAAATACCAAGCTAATAGCAATGTTATATAAACAGAGGACCTGGTGGAGACATCGGTAGGCGCTGTGTTGTTTTAGTGTCTGGGAGCTCACATGTATCTTGTTTGGTTGATTCAGAGGACCTTGTTCCCTTGATGTCCTCCATCCCCTCTGGCTCTTACAATCTTTCCACCTCTGCTTCCTATGAGGATGACTGGACAAGGCACCAATCTATTAATATAGCAAAGCATCATGAAGAATCTTCATTTTTCCCTTAAAGATGAGTAGTGTTTGGTTTTAACCTAAGTCTCTGGGCTATCTAGTATTTGGTTCATGATTACCCAATCAGTGTTGGGTATGGATTTCATCTCCTGTCAAAGTCAAATCAGACACTGGTATGGTACTTCCACAAGTTCCATTCCACCATTGCTCTTCCATATTTTACAGTTAAGACAGATTGTAATGCCAAAGGATTTCTGGCTAGGTTGCTATCCATATTTTTTTTCAGTAGCCCACAGAGGGCCTTCCAGCACTAAAGAGACAAGAATATATGGTTGAATACTCCATGTGGGTACCATTGGGCTGCTCTGTCAGTTCACAAAGAGCAATCCTTAGTCTTAGGAATAACCTAATTTTTGTTGTAGCTTTGAGCTTTGTTTTTGTTTGTTTCAGAGGAGGGTGATATCCAAGGGACCTCGTTGGCCAATAACTCAATTGAATGCAACCCATTCCCACCACTGGAATTCTCTGTTCATCCTCCCTAGACTTCTCTTTATTGAACCTCTCTGGGTGTATGGATTGGTTATTGTTTACTTAATGGCTAATATCCACATATAAGTAAATACACACCACAGTTGTCTTCTGCTTCTGGGTTACCTCACTCAGGATGACTTTTTTTAGTTCTATTTATTTACATGCAAATTTCATAATGTCATTTTTTTAAACAGCTGAGTAATACTCCATGGTGTAAATGTACTTTTTTTCCTTATCCCTTATTCAATTGAGGTATAACTAGGCTCTTTCCAGTTTCTGGTTATTATAAATAAAGCTGCAGAAAAAGTGGACCCAGGTTCTGGAAAGGCCCAAGGCAGCAGTGCAGGGTAATACCAGAACAGGGAAGTGGGAAGGGGTGAATGGGGGAACCGGGGGAGGGAAAAAGACATATGGGACATCTGGGGGGNACTTGGGTTCTGGCATTTGAATGTGGATCTTCTGGAGTAGCCAGTGCTCTTAGCCAGAGGTCTCTGTCCAGGCCCAAATTTATACATTTTGTCATGACAAAGTTTCAGGCTTGTAAATCCCAGATTTTCAGTCCCTTTATTCAAGGGAATAGGAAAAATATCTATTACAGTTATGATTCTGTTAATTATGTTAGAGGGGTTATTTTATTTTGTTTAGTTTTCAAACAAATAACAAATAAGTGACCAGTTCAAAGGCATTGTAAGAATAAATTCTGCAGTCCATCCTTGAACCAAAGTCTATGGTCCCAAAATAATATTTGTTCTCCCATTTTTTCATTTTTTTTTCTCTTCATGGAGATCTTGGTTCTTTTAACTTCTTGTGAGCATTTTGTGGTACATGGTTGAAGTTCTGATTTCATACTCTTTACTTATTATTAAAATTTGTTTCTTGACCAYATGCAAGGTAAATTTTTATCTGATATATACACAGCTTTCAAAAGTACATTATTATTTGTGTCAATGTATGTGTGAGGGTGCCAATATGCATATGCAGAGGTCAGAGGCCAGCTTTGGCTGTCATTCCTCATGTGCTGTCTGACTACCTTATACATTCATTAATTCATTCATTCATATATTCATACATTCATTCTTGAGGCAGAGGTCTCATTTCACTCTCTCAAAACCTCCTAAGAAGGCAAATCAGGCCTCCCAGTAAACTGCAAGGATCTGTATCCAAACTAACATTGCAATTATAAGAGTATGCTATCATTCTTTACATTCTTTAAAATGGGTTCTGGAAATTGAATGCAGATCCTTATATTTTCAACACTAGTACTTTATAGAGTGAGCAATCTTCCATCACTTTAAAACAAAAATCACTTTAGGAGGGTTTGATTGGTATATAGAAAGCTGTGCATATGGCTTAGTAAAAGTTTAATTTATGTAAAAGCAGAGATATAACTGTAATAAAAAKTTACTTAAACACAKAATTTTTTAAAAGCACTATTGGGGAATAAGTATCAGAACTTTCATTAGTGATGAAGATGATGATTCTCACAAAATGTATATAGCTTCTGTAAGAGAAGAAACACAAATATGATGGGAAATATTTGAATTAGTTTTGATTTTATCAGTCAACCATAGGGAACAACACAGACAAAATAACAGACATGTAAATCAACAGTTCAAAAATACATAGATGTGGCTAGATGAGTTAACAAGAACTGAGATAAACTTCAGTGATTTTCTTATATTTGATGTTCATATGTACATTGGCTGACTACCTGGGGTTAAATAACATGTCAGGGGGTTCTCTCCTTGAATTGACTGATTTTCCATTTATTAGCACCAATTAATATCCTATAACTCTTCATCTAAGAGTAAGGTATATGAAATATGATACCTTCTTAAAGTTGAGCTTAGAAAGATTCTATGGGCATATGGTAGGAAATCACTGTCAGTGGAGGAATGCTTTTTCTAATTTAAAACTTTATAATAAGTCAATTAATTATTTTACCAATAATAATTTTCACCCAAACATACCCATGAATTGTTCACAATCCAAGAATTATGCAGTTGAAATTCTAACAATTGATATCTAACTACATTATGATGATTCCAAGCCAAAACTGAGTTCAATAATATTTTTTCATACTAGGATATATAGGTTTGTTTTTTATCCATTTTTATTTCTTCACTTTACATCCCAATCATTGTCTACCCTTCTCCCTATTACCCCCTCACACAGTCCCTCTCCCATCCTTCTCTGTTTCTCCTCTGTGGAGGTACCCCTGGGTATTGCCCCACCTTGGCACATCAAGTCTCAGCAGGTCTAGGCACATCCTTTCCCACTGAAGCCAAACAAGGCAGCCCCATTGGGGGTATGGAAGCCACAGACAGGAAACAGCTTTAGGGACTCCCCATTCTCCAATTGTTGTGGAACTCACATGAAGACCAAATTGCACAGCTGCTACATATGTGTGCAGGGCCTAGGTCTAGCTCCTGTGCTGTTTGGTTGGTGCTTCACTCTCTGAGATCTTCCAAGGGTTCAGGTTAGTTGACTCTGTTGGTCTTCCTCTRAAGTTCCTATGCTTCAGGGCCCTCAATCTTTTCCTCAACTCTTGTCTAAGCCTCCCTGAACTCTATCCATTGTTTCGCTGTGGGCCTAAATTTTAAGAATGAAATTCAATAGGAGTATTTTCTAGAACAATCAAGTGTTTTAGTAAGAAAGCAGTAGCTTTCAAAGAAAAAAGTTTTCATCCTGCTTACAAATTCCCTTCCAACATTTATGTATTTTTTTGAGGAACCTACACAGTAGTCTCTGTAGCAACTTACATTCTCATATATATATGTATATATACATATATATGTATATGTATATATTTACATTTAAGATGTCCATTTTATTTAAATTTGTGTATATTGTAATAATTGTATATTTTCTGGGTTCTACACATGTTGAATATTTATTAATCAAATAAAGCCTTATGAACATTTTTATCTCCTTATTAGATGTGGGACCCTAAACTGATTTCTTCCCATTCCTTATAAAAGATGCAGCAGTTTATTGTGAGCAAATTTCATCCAACCAAAGCTTATTCCTCCTGACTGTGTTAGTTGGTTATTATTGARACAATCCCTAGGTTCTTTCCACTTTTCCTCAGGTTTAAGTTAATTACTATCTAATATCCACATCAACTTTTCAAAAAAGCTTTCAACATGGAAATAAGAATTGTGTGTGTGTGTGTGTGTGTGTGTGTGTGTGTGTGTGTGTGTGTCTATATGTCTGTCTGTCTGTTGGTCTGGTTTATTTTATTTAGGAKTCCATCTATCAATTTTTCTAAAAGTGACAGGATTTCATTTTTCTATAGCTGAATAACTTACCTCTATCTATACCAATTTAAAAAGTTATTTCATTTATTATTGATATTATATTTATATCACCTACTCCTTTTCTCCTCTCCAACGCTACCCCCATATACCATTCTTGCTCTTTTTAAGATTTGTGCTCTAGTTTTTATTCAATGTTGATATATATCATATATACTATCAGATGTTACTTTTATGTGTGTTTCCAGGGCTGAAAATTTGGTTTAAWATCTACTCCTTTGCTGAAGGAGTCAATTCCTAGCATGATTTAATATCTACACTGCTATAAAATGCACATGGATATGCAGGCAACTCATTGGTAGACTGATAGAATCCTTTTCCTTTAGATTCATACCCAGAAAGTATCCCTTCCAATATTTATGTATTTTTGAAGAACTTATACAGTAGTCTCATTAGTAACTTACATTCCCATATAGTAAATTACATTCACACAAGAAAATAAACWCTCCCAGTTCTATTTTCTCTATATCCTTGTACCATTAGTATTTATTCAACATGCATTCTGCCTTGAATGACATAATAATAACTTAYTTTTTATTTACCATAAATCTATTTGTATTTATCATTCTCTTCCTTTAATTCTCATTTCTACAGGAAATCTACTGACTCCCAGATAATTGATGGAGAATTGTACTAAACTGAGAGAGTTCATTCTCTTGGGACTAACTGATATTCCAGGCCTTCAGGTCCCCCTTTTCATCATGTTCACACTCATTTAYRTCATTGATGTGGTTGGAAACATGGGTATAATAATGTTGGTTCTTATGGACTCTCATTTGCACACACCCATGTACTTTTTCATCTGTAACCTGTCACTTGTAGACTTGGGATACTCCTCAGCTGTCACTCCCATGGTCATGTCTGAGTTCTTCATAGTCTCCAAGGTGGTCTCCTACAATGCCTGTGCTGCACAGATGTTCTTCTTTGTAGGCTTTGCCACTGGGGAAAATTACCTCTTAGCATCAATGGCCTATGACCGCTATGTAGCAGTATGCAAACCCCTGCATTACTCCACCTGGATGACAACAAGTGTTTGTATTTTTTTGAACATTGGCTCTTATATATGTGGTTTCTTGAATGCCATTTTTCATGTTGGGGACATATTCAGCCTCTCTTTTTGTAAATCTAATGTGGTCCATCACTTTTTCTGTGATGTTCCAGCAGTCCTGGCTCTATCTTGCTCTGATATACACCTCAGTGAAATGATTCTTGTTTTTTTGTCAACATTCAATGTCTTCTTTGCTCTTCTGATCATCTCTGTTTCCTATCTCTTTATAGTTATTACTGTCATGAAGATGAAGTCATACCAGGGACACCAAAAAGCTTTGTCCACCTGTGCTTCCCACCTCACTGTAGTCTCCATATTTTATAGTACTGTCATTTTCATGTACTTACAACCTAGTTCCAGCCATTCCATGGATGCAGATAAAGTAGCATCTATGTTCTACACTATGATCATCCCCACACTAAACCCTTTGGTTTATAGCCTGAGGAACAAAGAAGTCAACAATGCATTCAAGAAAGTGGTTGAGAATGCAAMATTTTTATGTAAGAATGGGATTTAAGATTGAAAGTAAGATGTTTATTCCTCTCCCATCTTATCAGTGCRTTAGATTTAAGATCTACAATATCCAGCTTAAAACATTCATTTCTTCAAGTCTATTTTATATAAATATTAGCATATACATTACATAGTTAAAAGAGAAACATGAAGAAAATTTTTTGGAATTGCTGGTATTTACTTGCCATAACTTGGTAATTTATATTTGATCTATTTACTCATTTG